>CAUYON010201522.1:0-10771 GCA_963573935.1 Arctocebus calabarensis | reverse complement strand
CCCCCCCCCCCCCCCCGTCCCTCTGGTCCTTCGTTGTTTCTGCGTTGTCCTGTCTTGCGTGGGGGGGGTGGGGGGGGGGGGGGGGGGGGGGGGGCCCCCCCCCCAAACGACATTTTAGATAATGCTGTGGACGAAATAGTATTAGAACAAAAAAATCACCCTTTTGCAATCACTACATATAATCAACGAAATAGTTCGTTCAAAATCAGCAGACACCTTTTTAAAGGTAATCAAACATAACACCGATTTCCAAAATATTTGCCTAACGAAGACTAACAATAAAATCTCTTTTTCTCTTAACCCAAAATTGAATTCGACCCTTACGAAAGAAGCATTTCGCCTTATTGACCATTCTTCAAAATATATAACCAACAGCTACTGATCAATACATTCAGTTTGGCTTGGGTCCTTCCACTCGTGACCCGAGGAGGATTGCTCCCCCGCCCGCCCCACATCCTGTTCCTGAGCCCGCGGCGCGTCCGCGTTTCCGGGCACTAGGGGGCGGCCTCGAGTCGCCGCGCGGCTGTCTGCGGGAACCCCAACTGTCGCGAGGGAAACTCCACCTCCCCAAGGTGCGTTATTGTTCCTCTGCTGTCTAACATTTGACAAGCTTGAGATTTATGCGCCTAACAGTTCACTTTTTATTGCTGCATGAGTGTTCAGACACTAGAGGCAAAGGCTGATTTCCACAATTAATAAGCCGCAAGGTGGTTCCTATTTTCGAGACATTGGGCCAATGGGCACTCGGCAGGGTCCGGAACCGGATTGGAGCGAGTGGTCACCGGTCGCTTCCAGAGCCGCCACCCTCGGGCTCACCGAGAGTCCAGGAGGATTTTAGGCTCCACGGAGAGGGATCTGGGGAGGGAGCCGGAGCGCAAACATAACATCTATGACGAAAGTTTTATATTTTAATCAAAAAAATTACGAAGCGACTGACAAATTGTGTCACTCCTAAGACACCCCGTTTGTCGCCGCTTGTGCTCCCACCTGGGTCTTAGCTTCCAGGAAGGAGAGATGAGCCCCAACGGTTCCCTGCGGGGACCCCGCAGACGCGCCGCGGGCCGGACGCACGGACCGTTAGGACAGGCCCGGCGCGTGGACGGCTGCACACACCGGGAGGTCCATTTCCCGGACCCTTGCGTGATGTCTTAACTGTCCCCGGGTTCGTATCTCTCCATTTCCAGGAGGCTAACCCGAGGACCTCTCAGGGCTGACACCCGGTTTGCGATCCGTGCAGCCCTCTCTGGAGCGCGGGCTCCCGCTCGGCTCCCCGGTCCGACAGCCCAGCGGCCAGCAGCCTGCGGTTTGTACTTACATCATGCTTAACCCTTCCGCTCCTGGACGTGGCTGGCTGGGATCAGCGGTCCCCCGAGCTCCAGAGCACGCGGGACCTGGGTGGAGAGAAGAGCGCCCGAGCCCGGGGTGAGCGCGGCGCCGCCGCGGGGGGCGGGCGGGCCGGGCGGGAGGGGCTGGTCGCCGCGAGCTCCCTGCGGCCCAAAGCGGCAGGTGCAAAAAGCACTGGGGAGCCGCTTGCCAGCGAGGAGGTGATGCGCTTCCTGTCCATTTATCTCGGGAAACCAGCGCAGTCTTCCCTTCGAAACGAAATTAACCTCTCATTAGCCAGCCACTTACTCCCAAGAAGGCCTTAAAAGCTTTACCAGCTCGCTAATGTATTTAGGCTTTTCTTCCAGGCAAATGCAGCCGCCGGTGTGACCTCCATCAGCCCCTGGGGTCCCCGGGGCTCCCCCGCGGGTCAACAGCCCACCTTTCTCCTGCCTGAGATCTAGGAAACTTCGGCCAACCTAGGGCCCCAGTTAGCAGCACGGGGCAGACCCGACACCCGCGAACGGATTCACGCAGGAAACTACCAGAACGAGTTCCCACTAATTCAGCGGACGCCCTTCATGGCAAAGCCCCAGCTCCCTGTTTTGCAGGGTCGGAGGAGGGCCCTGGGAAGGAAGGCCGATGGCCAGCTGCCCCTGGGTCCTGGGCACTGCCTGCCTTGGGGGTGCCCGCCCTGTCCTCGCAGGGTCGAGGGGGCAGCGTCAGCTGGGACCCTGCAGCTTCCAGGCGCGGGGATGGAATGTGGCTCTGACTTCGAGGGACCCAAGGGGCATTTTGGAGCGTCGCGGCTTTCTCCGCTTTCTCACCCCGGCCCCCGCCGCCCGAAGCTGGCAGATTTATGCCACACAGGTGGACCGAGACCTAAACAAAACAGTCCCAGCCGTGCCTGCCGCTCGCCCCCCACGGCCCCCTGGCCCACCGCAAACTCCAGCAAAATAAACAACTCACCACAGGCATTGCCTTGTCTGCAGCGCGACGCTCGCCAGCTGGGAAAATAAGCCGCGAGCCACGCGGCCGGCGCTGGGGGAAGGCGGCGCGGGCAGCTCGCGCAGGAGGCTCTGCGACTCTGCGACGAGGTCCCCGCGAGTGCCGCGCACCTTCCAGCTAGCTGACGTCTACAATCACCTGAGAGAAGGGCTGGGAGCCAAATCCCCCCCCAACTTATCCGAGCTACTTTTCTTCCACTCTGCCTGAGAGAGGGCCAGACAGCGGGACCCCAGCAGCCTCTGCTTCGCCACACTGTCCCCGACCCGCTGCGGCACTGTCCTGTTATCTAGGCGCGGCGGGAATGGGGGCTGCAGGGACGCCCCGACCCCCGCCCGCGGGCCCCAGCTCGCTCCCGCCTCCCCGCCCGCCCTCACGCCTGCTCTTAGACAAAGACTCCTTTCACGCAGCTGGTGCCACCCTCCGCGCGCCACCCGCCACCAGCGGATTCCGGGGTCGTCGGGGACACCCGGTGCCCTCGAGGAGGCGGCAGGTGTGCTCCCCGCCCCCGCCGCGCCCCTAGTAGTCTGGGGGGGCGCCCCACTGCCCCGTGAATGACACCTTGAAGATCTCCTTGGGGTGTCGGAAGAGCAGGGACATGGCAGGAATGGTGGGTCCCCTGGTCCTCCGCCTAGATAAGGAATCCAGAGACCTTCCACAACTGCCCAAGGTGCCAATGTGACTTTACAGTTGACAGAGCCAAAAATAAAGATTTGGGAATAAGGAAGAAGGAAGAGCTGAAATGTGCCCAGGACCCCAGAGGGAGACGCGTGATCAGTAAGGAGCCTGGGAGATGCATTGCGGACGACGGTCGCTTCAGTCAGCTTGGAGGGCGACAAGAAAGCGATTAACTTTCTTCAAAGTTGAAAAGAAAACCGGCGTGGTAGACAATTCCGCGGCGGCTACTTGGCTTCTCTTAGGAAAAAATACTCAAGGTCTTCACCGCGGAGGCCCCTTCTTGCCTCCTTAGCAAGAAGCTGCGACCCTCTCCAGCTTTTTAAAAGTCAACCCTGTCCACTCCTGCGCCTTCTCGCCTGGCCAGCCCTCCGCACAGTCCCTGGCGGGCAGGGCCCCTCCCCAACCCCCGGGCGGCCTACTGGGGGCTGCCGGCCCGGGTTTTCGCTCAGATTCAACGACTTTGGGTCTTGGGGTCGTTATCAAGAATAAGTGGCCGTAGCTTCTTCCTCTTCTGGAATTCTATAACAACAGGCGCCTCCTCGCGTCATCCACGGTCCCCTTAAGCGTTTTCCTGCCCAGTTTTATGTTCTCCAAGAGCCAATCAAATTGGAAAAAAATTAAGAGTATTTCAAGGTAAATGTAAGATACATCGAAACATCCTCTTTTTGCATCTATGAATTAAAAACAAAAAAACTTTACAATATTCAGCTTGTCAGTCCACAGAAACGAGGAGTTTTAATGTTTTCACCTGCTTGGACTTTGTCAAGCCACTTGCAGCAGTCAGCAAAGCAGGGCTCTGATTCGGAAACCACAGACTACTCTCTTGTGTTTTCCTATCACCTTCACCAGCACAAAGACAATCTGCAGCGTAAAATAAAGATGAAAAGAGTTCAGAGAGCCAGCTCAGCCTTCCCCACTCCCCTGACAAGTGCCTGTCACAGCTTCCACACGAATGTCACCAGGCCCAGGCCTCCAGGGACCTTTTCCTCCCACCTTTTCCCAGAAATATTGCTCAGTGGCACCTGAGGCTAACTTGTCAATCATTTATCAAATCATACATTTAATTTTCCTTACTCTCTTAATACTTTTTCTGATTTTCAATTCACTACCCATTTTGTAATCTTGAACCCCCTTTTCCCCTCTTTGGGCAAGTTTGTTCTCTGTGGAATCATCTCTGAGACATGAGCAAAAAAAAGGTGAAATTTCATAAGGAAGCACCAACTTTCAAACTACAAGTCTCTTGTTTCTTCAGTTTCCACAGCAGAATTTCAGAATTGGCTAGAGTTCATAGTAATGAACAATTTCAAAAGTTGTCTTTTAAAGAGAATTCTTAAATTTCTTTGGAAAAAAGTTTCTGTAACAATAGCAGTTGAAAATGTCAACTTGTCTAATTCTGTTGCTTTCATTTTTTTAAAAAAGGTATATTTTAATTGACCCATAAAATTATGTACATTTATGGTGTAAAATAGGACATTTTGAAATAGGTATACATTGTAGAATTGCTAAGTTGATCTAATGAACACATGCATTACCTCACATATCTTTTTTTTTTTTCTGGTGAGAACAATTAACATCTAGTCTTTTGGTGATTTCCAAGAATATAATATGTTATTGTTAACTACAGCCAACAAGTTGTACAATAGTGTTTCTTGCAGTTGTATCAATTTTAACACTCTCGCTGCCCCAGCTGAATATGCTAGAACATTTCTATTTCTGCTATTTCATTAATAAAGTGACACCCATTGTTCCCTCTCAATTTTTTTATCTTGTTCAATGCTGTCTAACTTTCCCCCCTTATCTTATCTTGATTCTCAAAATAAACCAAAGATGGGAATAGAAAAGGGACAAGAACTCACTTTTTAGAAAAATAGCACTTTTTCTACTGACTGTAAAGAAAGTTTCTGCTGGCTCGGCGCCTGTGGCTCAATGGGCTAAGGCGCCAGCCACGTACACCTGAGCTGGCGGGTTCGAATCCAGCCCGGGCCGCCAAACAACAATGACGGCTGCAACCACAAAATGGCCGAGCTTTGTGGTGGGCGCCTGTAATCCCAGTGACTTGGGAGGCAGAGGCAAGAGACTCGCTTGAGCCCAGGAGTTGGAGGTTGCTGTGAGTTGTGATGCCACAGTACTCTATCCAGGGTGACAGCTTGAGGCTCTGTCTCAAAAAAAAAAAAGAAAGTTTCTGCTTATAGGACATGTGAATGTACCATCTTCTGAAGGTCCACTTGCATTTGAGCTTTTAAACTGTTCAGCTTCCAACCCTGCAGCTGTCAAGGTCATGGCTTACTTCTTTGTTTGAGACAGAGTCTTACTTTGTCGCAGCTCGCAGCAACCTCAAACACGCGGGCTCAAACACACCTCTTGCCTCAGCATCTGGAGTAGCTGGGAGTACAGGTGCCTACCACAAAGTCGGGCTATTTTTAGAGACAGAGTCTTACTCTTTCTCAAGCTGGTCTCCAACCCTCAAGCTCAGGCAATCCACCCACTGTGGCCTCCCAGTGTTAGGGTTACAGGTGTGAGCCACCACCCCACCACCCCGCAGCTTTCTTACTTTTGATGTTTCTAAGGTTTTCCTTTTGCAAATTGTGGGTGTCATCTCAATTATCTAGGAGATAGAGATTTATCTTCTGATCTTTCTTCTTTTACGTTTCTTGGATTTTTTGTTAGAGTTCTTCTCTAGTCTCAGGTTGATGTCTAACAATAATCCCTTTCATCACTCATAATGTTTGGTAATAATAATAATTGTTATTTTTGGTTTGAGAAAGACTTTATTTTCTCTTCATTTATGAAGCTTAGTTTAGAAGGATACAAAATTCATGGCTGTTGTTTTTTGCCTTAAGAAGATTGAAAACAGAACTCCAGTCCCCCCAGCTTATAAGGTTTCTGGTGAGAAATCTGCTGTTAGTTGGAGGGAATTTCCTTTATAAGTGATGAGATGTTTTGCTTATTTTAGAAACTTTCCTTTACACTGATTTCAGGTAGTGTGATGGTTAACGGCCTGTGCCCCCTGGTGCTCTCTGAGCCTGTCCTGTGTGAACATCTAAATGTCTAGCCTGAGCAGGGCATCCTCCTTGGTTATTTCCTCAAATAAGTTTTTCAAACATTTTTTTTTTTTTTTTTGCAGTTTTTGGCCGGGGCTGAGTTTGAACCCGCCACCTCCAGCATGTGGGACCGACACCCTACTCCTTTGAGCACTTTTTACTTTGCCTTCTCCCTCAGGAATTTCTATGATTAGTAGGTTGGTTTGGTCATTTCATAAAATCCCATACTTGTTGAAGGCTTTGTTTATTTTTTGAACATTTTTTTTCTAATTTTCGTCTGATTAGGTTAATTGGAGAGACCTGTCTTCAAGCTTTGAAGTTCTTTCATCTGCTTAGTTTATTCTTTTTTTAATGATTTGAACTATATTTTGCAATTCCTTCCATGAATCTTTCATTTCCATAAGTTCTATTTATTTTTGAAGACATCTGTGTCTTTAGTAAATTCTTCATTCATATCCTGCATTATTTTTCTGACTTATGTTAGTTTTCAACTTTCTCTTGGGTCTGATATTACAACCTTTCTCCTTATCTTGATTATCTCTGCTTGTATTTGAAGTTACTTTTGTTTGGCCAGGAGTTTTCATTTCTTGTAGAAGCCGTGACTGTGTTGTGTGGGTTCCTTTGTCTTTGGTTCTAGGTATTTTCAGTTACAAGGCACCCTTGTGAAAGCCTTGCCTTTCACCAGCTGATTTTTCACAACTGGTCCCAGTGGCAGCGACGTGCTGGCACGTGGACGGGCTCATGCCTTCTGCAGGGTGGGATCCCTGGGGTCTCAAAGACGAATCCCGTTTCTAGGTGCTGTGTACGTAGTATAGCAGATTTTGTGCTGTGCTGTGCGGTTCGACCCCTAGGTTAGTGGGCGATGCTGCAGGTACAGGCCCGCGGGGGCAGGAGCAGAAGGGTTTGTACTCACTTTTGGTCTCTGGTGTCTGGGGGGTGCACTGAGCCCCAGAGGGGAGGTGAAGCTGGATTGCCCACCCCCTGTTTCCAGTGTCAGGTGCCCCCACCCTCATAGGCGGAGCAGGGTTGTATGGCACAACTTTCGGGTGGAAGGGGACACAGTGCAAGAGGGAATCTACTTAACAAGCTCAAATATTGGGACCTGGTGGTTTGTGCCCTCACATTAACTTAAAAAATAAAAACCCTAAGTGTATTTTAATATAGAGATGATATATATTTATATATTGTGAGTACTAGCAAAAATTCCAAGGAGATATATTTTAATTCAACTAAATAAATTTAAATTGTAATATGACCAAAGAAATCAGTGTTCAAATAATCAGAAGGACAGAAATACTACATATTCTCCTTTTCCTACATTTCTTCATGTATTTTATCATTTTATCAGTTTGAATCATCTGAGACACATGAAGAGGCCTGGGCAGTGTTTATTCCACAAGCAAAATTAGACTCAAGCCTGAATGAAGAAGAATAAAGCCAGGAATGAAAATGACGTTTGTTTGTCAGCAGTTGCAGTAGAGGAAATATGGCTAAATTTAGGTGTGGGGTTTGTTTCAAAGAAGGGGAAGGCTTGGGAGCCGGAAGGGATTCCCAGAGGCCTGGAGACCTGCTGTTGAGCTGTTAATGTGCCCTGCAGCTGTCCCAGATGGGACTGTCCATCAAGGGAGAATGCAAGGAAATCTTCTCCCTTTCCAAAGGCTGTCTATTTGCTTTGTTTGTGGTACCCTTAGCTCTGACAAAGGCCTGATAACTAGAATCTACAGAGAACTCAAGTTAATAAGAAAAGTGCAAACAACCCTCTCAATAGATTTGAACAGAAACTTCTCTGAGGATAAAAGATGAATGGCCAACAAACACATCAAAAAATTCGCCTTTAATCATCAGAGAAATGCAAAACCACTCTAAGCTATCACCTATCCCCGGTGAGAATGGTCCACATCACAAAGTTTCAAAGCAACAGATGCTGGGGTGGCGCAGAGAAGGGAAAACTTCTACACTACTGGGGGGACTGCAAACTAATATAGCCCTTTTGCACAGAAGTATGGAGAATCTTCAAAGATCGTAAAGTAGACCTTCCATTTGACCCTGCAATCCCATTATTAGGTATCTACCCAGAAGAACAAAAATCATTTTACCACAAAGACATTTGCACTAGAATATTTTTGTTTATTTTGTTTTGTTTTTGAGAGAGTCTTACTTTGTCACCCTCCATAGAGTGCTGTGGTGTCACAGCTCACAGCAACCTCAAATTCTTGGGTTTAAACGACTCTCTTGCCTCAGCCTCCCAAGGAGCTGGGACTACAGGCGCCCGCCACAATGCCTGGCCATTTTTTTGTTGCAGTTGTCATTGTTGTTTAGCTGGCCTGGGCTGGGTTTCAACCCGCCAGCCTTAGTGCCTGTGGCCGGTGCCATAACCACTGTGCTGTGGGCACTGAGCCTGCATTAGGATGTTTATTGCAGCTCAATTCATAATTTCCAAGTCGTGGAAGCAACGTAAGTGCCCATCAACCCAAGAATGGATTAACAAACTGTGGTGCATGTGTACTATGGAATATTATGCAGCCATTAAAAAATGGAGACTTTACATCTTTTACATTTAGCTGGATCAAGTTGAAACACGTCCTTTTTTTTTTTCTTTTTTTTTTTTTTTGAGACAGAGTCTCAAGTTGTTGTCCTGGGTAGCGTGCTCACGGCAACCTCATACTCTTGGGCTTAAGCCATTCTCTTGCCTCAGCCTCCCAAGTAGCTGGGACCACAGGTGCCCACCAAAACACCCAGACATTTTTTTGGTTGTAGTTTTCATTGTTTGGTGGGCCCAGGCTGGATTCGAACCTGCCAGCTCTGGTGTATGTGGCTGGCACCCTAGCCGCTTGAGCTACAGGTGCTGAGCCAAAAAAACCCACATTCTTCTTGTATGTAAAAGTATCACAAGAATGGAAAAATATATATCCAATGTACTCCATACTAATATGAAATCAATATATAAAGAATTACATGCTCATAAGAACAATAAAAACTAATATGGTCCAGTTTGGGGGTAGAGGGAAGTGGGAGAGGACATTGGGCAGAAGGAGGGAGGGCCTGGGGCGGGACCTCACCTAATGTGCTCATTGTGAGCGTGTGCAACAGGCCCCTGGGTGAGGGCTCTTCTACAGATGGAACTTTACCCAGGAAGTGAGAACTATGTAACCTAAATATTGTATCCTCATATTAATGTGAAAAAAAATACTCAAAAAAGAAAAGGAGAAAGAAAAAGAGAATGCGAGGAAAGTAGGGCTAGTGCAGGGACTGGACAGGGACTGGGGCAGGCAGCCCGGGAAACAGCTTCCCTCGTCCCTGCCCCTGGGAGCAGGGCTGGAGGAGGAGGGGGGTACTTGCCCCTACATCTCGTAAGCAATCTGCATGGAGCATGGCTCTTGCCTTTACGTGGCTGAGTTGGCACCCAGGTTTCAAACAAAGTCCCTGTTCTTTCCTGCAGGTGGATGAAGACTCCCTGACTTGCTCTGCCTGTAGGTGGGTGAGGGATGCTGCTACAGGTGTCTCACAGGCACCCCTGGTCTGCTGGCTCTGAGCCAAGTCCTGCAGCCTCTGTGCCCTGACCCCCTTACAGATCAAAATCAGCCCTTCAGTTGCCTTTAGGCAGCCAGGGTGGGGCTACCCTGAATTCAGGTTTGGTGTGGAGGACTTTCCTCTGGCCAGAGTGGTCAAATGACTCTCTGTGGGCACCAGCAGGATTCTGCAGTGTCCCTTGTCCTGGGCTGGCCCTGAGTTTCAGTGCAGAATCCTGCAATTCTCCCTCTCCCCAGGCACACGGGCCCTGGCTCCACTTGACAGGCTGGTGTGCGCTGCAGGGGACGCGGACAGAAGGTGTAAATGCCGCGACCCTTTAATACAGTTCCTCATGTTGTGATCACAGCATTAGGAAGGTTGAGAACCACTGGTGTAGGCCATGAAGACCGTCTTTTCTGCCTCTTGCTTACCTGATGTTTGATTTTTACTTGCATGGATGGTTGTTGAATTTGTTCCCACTGCACATTTTAGCTTGGCCATCTTGGTATGCCCCAGCTCTGTGCTGATTTTCTGCTTTGAGGACCTGTCTAGTTCTGCAGTGGGGTTCAGGACCCCCATATTATTATAATGCTGCTTACTTTATTTCTTAGGTCCAGAATTATTTTTTTTTACATACCTAGAAGTTTTACATACCTGAAGTTTTTTTCTGGAATGACAATGAGCAGATAGACAAGAGAGTGGAGTGTGTGAGACAGGGTGGAGAGGGCCCTTCCCAGAGCTGCTGAGGGAGGACAGAGGGCTATCTGGGGAGGCCACTGGCAGGGCTCCCGCGGGAGTGTTCCTGTGAACACAGAAGACTGGGCACAGGGCTCAGATAAAGTCAGACTCTGTCAGGCAAAAAGCAAGAGTTTAGTTGGGGCTTACTAGGTTTAAAATTCATTAGATTTTCTAGTAAAAATAACTTCAAGTATTTCTTTGCCTGTTATCAAAATGTTTGCGGTGTCCACCCATGAATCCTCACACTATATGATTTGAAGAACCATTTTTATTTTATTTCAGCAGGCAGGTGAAGTTGATGAATTATTTCCTTTTTTCTTATGTAAATACTTCCTTTTTTTTTTTTTGTAAGACAGAATTTATTCACAGAAAAGAATACAGAAAACATTAAGGCACCTGGTAGAGGGAGAAAATTCTAGTGGGGAGAGAGAAGCTCTCTCTGTTTCTCTCCCAGTCTTTCCTCATCTCCTCCTTTA
>CAUYON010201517.1:0-28650 GCA_963573935.1 Arctocebus calabarensis | reverse complement strand
AGCTCACAGCAACCTCCAATTCCTGGGCTCAAGCGAATCTCCTGCCTCTGCCTCCCAAGTAGCTGGGACTACAGGCGCCCGCCACAACGCCTGGCCATTTTTTGGTTGCAGCTGCCATTGTCGATTGGCGGCCCAGGCTGGATTCGAACCTGCCAGCTCAGGTGTACGTGGCTGGTGCTTTAGCCCGTTGAGCCACAGGCGCCGAGCCTGCACATACACTTTTGATCTTGCCGTCCCTGTCGCTGTGACCACACACTGGCATTTTGCACTCTGACCTCTTTTTAACCACTCCTGTCTTAGAAGTCCCTCCCCACCTGAATCTTGCTGGCAGCAGAAGATCCTTCTCCAGTTGAGACTATGGCCCTCTCTTTAGGAGGGGAGTGTCTATGTAACTGGAACTAATGCGAGTGTTACCATGAGGGGATGCCTGGAAAGCACCCCACACTCCTGTATCCCACTTTGGGATCTCATTGAAATGGCAATGTTACTCATTTTGCAAATGAGAAATGTGAGGCTCGGAGGGGCTAAGCAGCTGGCTCAAGGTTGCCCGCTGACTCCAGTTTTAACTCACTTCTCACAGCCACCCTCAGAAGCATGGGGCTTAGAGCATCAAGGGATCACTCCTTTCCTCAGGGAACCGCCATGAGACTTGGCTGGCTATTGAAATGTTGGGTATTATCTGCTTCCTCTGTTTAACAGAAGAGGACATGGAGGCTCAGAAAGGTTAAGAGCCTTGGCCAAGGTTACCATGCTCAGAAGTAGACAGCCTGTAGCCCAGATTCTCTGCCTTTACATCCGGTGCTGTTCCCTCTACCCCACTGCCTGGGAACCTCTGCTGGATCAACCTCAGCGAATGGCCTGGAAAAATGGCAGGGACCTAATTTCCCCGAGCTGCCTGATGGAGCCTGTCTGTTTCTCCTAATATGAAGTATGTGTGTGTGTGTGTGTTTTAAAAATCTTTTGTCAGCAGCAAATTCATCTGAAATTGCAGCAAGAATAATACTTCAGTGTCCTCCTTACTCTCTTTGGTTCTAACAATCTCACAGTATCAAACAGCCTCTGCTTCAGAGGAAAAATAATAATGAATGACTTAAAATAACTCTGTGGAAGAAAATGAAGGTTTGATTTGAATTGCAGAGGGAATGACTCCCTTTTAGTCCACTCACTCTTCATTTCCTGGAGAAAGCCTTCAGAATCTGCAAGATCCTTCTGCATTCAAAGGTTCTAAGAGTCGAGAAAAACCAGAGCCAAACTATTTGATCTAAAAGTGTATGTGCCAGGTATCTATCCCTGTAATTCCAAAATACCATGAAATACCAACTAAAGAATAGGAAGCATTGATGTTTAGCTATCTCTCCTCCAAGGAGCCTTACGCACCCTCTGATCCACAGAAAATACTGTAGTTTCTCCACTCCTGTACCTTCTGGATGAGCACTTGCCTCTGGGTAGATCAGAGTGGTCCCTATGTTGCTGAAGCCTATTACAAGTATATCTCATTAATCACAACCATTCACACCAATAGAAAGGAATTCTTAGAAGCCAAAATGTAGATTTCCCCAATGTGGTCTTATCTGATCAGATTGACCATATGTAGAGAGGAGACAGCCAGTCAGGAGTGTATGCTTCAAACAAACCATACTTAACCTACTTGGGCATAAATGAGGCTGAAATTACCAGGAAATATATACTAGCATGTTCTGACCCTGTGTTCAATCATAATAAAGGTCAGTGGATTTAATGTTTCTCTGCAGAGTGTCACAGCAGACAGCAGTTGTGAATTGATCATTTCATTTTTGTATTGAGAATACTTCTATTCAAACAAGTAGCCAACGTGCTCACTTCGGCAGCACATATACTAAAACGGGAACGATACAGAGAAGATTAGTATGGCCCCCGAGCAAGGATGACACACAAATTCGTGAAGCGTTCCATATTTTAAAAAGAAAAGTAGCCAATAGGAGTTCATGTGATTGATAAAAGTACATTCCTTTAAAGTATAATTTTGAGTATTGTTGTGGTTTGAACTGTCCCACGATTGCATGGATTTGAACAAAGCCAATTTAGAAGCTACTAAAATCAACTTATGACTCAGCTTTTATTTACAAAATGTATTTGGAGGACCCCAGTCGTGCAATGATGCCAACAGTTGGAAAGAAGAGAGAATTGGTACTGAATTTGTTGATATGCTGAAAGCCAAAGGTGGGCAGCTGCTCACTGCCTCACAGCCTAGGTAAAATGAGGCCACATAAAGTTAGAGAATTGTCTCCCCAAATGCCGATTGAACTTGGCTTGCAAAATGCTGAAGAATGAATTATACCCTGTCCTGGCTGAGATTTATGTCACACCCTTTGGGGTAGGAGGAGGAAAGCTACATGAAGTCTAAGGCTGCGAGGGGAGACAGCAAATCAATGGGATTCGGAGGAAATGACCAGAACCTCGTCGCTCCATTTTTAACCCCTGTGTGGATCAAGACTGTCTCCCGATCCCTCTCCCCTCTGATCTTAGCGAGTCAGCCCACTGTCTACCTTAACTTCTACTACCCTCTTTCCACACAGATTCACATTTGACCCAATTCCCCCTTCTATTCAAAGACTCGACCCAATTCTCAAGCCTTCACCCCCACAGTTCTGACCCAATTCTCTCATCATTTCCACAAAGACGTGACCCAATTTGCCTCCATCCTTCCCCCTGCACATGCGATGACATTCCCCCTACTGCTCCACACTACAGATACGACCTCATTTCCACCTCCATGCTAGTCATTCACACCTGTTCCCCCTCTGTTTCCCTACAGTGGGCCGGAGCCTGACCAGTTACCATCTCTTCCTCCGGCCACGGCACCGCCCACTCATCTAAAACACGGAAAACACAGCCTCGCGTCTGCGCAGCAACCTCTTCTCCCCCCAGGTACGTTCCCAGGGGTCTGACCTGATTCTCTCACTTCTCAAGCCTTGCTCGGATCATCGATCTCATCGCACACCTCTTCCCAAGGACACACGGTCCGTGTCATTGCTGGAACGGCCAACACTCCCAATTAAAGTTTGCAGTACAGCACAGGGCAGGCAATTACTGCAGCACCTGGCAGGGCCAGAGGAGCCTGCACAGCTGGCCGTGACTTGATCCGATATTCAGTTATTAGGTTATTTTTAAAGAAATCATTTTGTTGGCAGCTTATCTGTCAGCATTTAGGATTTTCTTTTTTAAAAAACGGAAGTGTGGGCGGCGCCTGTGGCTCAAAGGAGTAGGGCGCCGGTCCCATATGCCAGAGGTGGCGGGTTCAAACCCAACCCTGGCCAAACCTGCAAAAAAATAAAAAATAAAAAATAAAAAACGGAAGTGTGATGTGTTCCGGTGAAGTGTGTTAGACTGACAGTCAGGGGCTAATGTCCTTTATAGGGAAATCCGGAAAAGAGCAAAGGCGCCTCCCCCAAACATGCCCCTCACTACATGGGGGGGGGGGGGCTCCTCATCATTCTCAGCTGCCACCTAATTAAAAAATAAATGTTTCGATGATCACAAAGGATTATTTTTTTATTCACTAAGGAAGCGGACTACATTCATTTATGCATCTTATAGAATCTGCTAAATAATTATCAGGTGACAAGGGTATTAAGTGCTATCAATTTCGGGGACAGATTTGGATGAATGGCCTTGGGATGGGGGTGATTGGTTGAAGGAAGTCTGGGAGGGTTTTTGTAGTTTCATTTTAGTTTCCATAGCTGTTCATTCTTTTTATTTTGTTGCAGTTTTTGGCCGGGATCTGGTTTGAACCAGCCACCTCCGGTATATAAAGCCAGTGCCCTGCTCCTTTGAGCGACAGCCACCCCCCCCCCTTTTTTTTCCACTTTTTGTTCTTTGGCCGGGGCTGGGTTTGAACCTGCCACCTCCAGTATATGGGGCCGGCGCCCTACTCCTTTGAGCCACAGGCGCTGCCCCGTAGCTGTTCATTCTTCATTTACAGGAGATAGAGACAGTTCACTTCAGTCATCCATTTTCCTATGAACTTGGCTGAGTTGGGGTGACACGGTGGAACTCAGAAATAATTGTTTGGAAAAATCCAGTTTTTCTCCTCAAATGAAGTAATGCAAGTTAAAAGTCTTGCATCCTATGAAGAATTGCTTTAAATGGCCGTTATTATTAGGATAACAATGCCTGTGAGCATGATAATTAGCACCTTCATCACCGACTTCATGACAATCATTATCACTACCATCAGCCCCACCTCCACCCATCTCGTGTACCACAGTCGCAATTACCACCACCTTTATCACCACTATCGCCACATCTGAACAACTCTGATTCCGACCTTCACCTCTCAAGTTCCCAAGTTCTTTTCTTCCTCTCCTAACAACATCCTCTTCTTCTTCTTATTTTTTTTTTTTAAGAGAGAGAGTCTTGCTTTGTTGCCCTGGCTAGAGTGCAGTGGTGTCATCGGGACTCACAGCAACCTCAGACTCCTGGGCTCAAGAAATCCTCCTGCTTCAGCCTCCTGAGTAGCTGGAATTACAGGCATGTGCCACTACATCTGACTAATTTTTTCTATTTTTAGTAGAGACAGAGTTTTGTTCGTGCTCAGGTTGGCCTTGAACTTTGAGCTCAAGTGATGCTTCCTCCTCAGCCTCCCAAGTGTTTAGGATTACAGGCGTGAGCCACCACACCTGGCCATGCCAACTTCTTCATTCATAAATTTATCCTTTCAAAAGAATAGGAATGAAAAATAGAAACACTGTTTCCTATTTTTTATTAATTTATTTTGAGAATTCGTATCTGGGGCTGTGGTGGCTCACACCTGTAATCCTAGCAGTCTGGGAGGCTGAGGCAGGTAGATCGCCTGAGCTCACGAGTTCAAGGCTAACCTGAGCGAGAGTGAGACCCCATCTCTAAAAATAGCCAGACATTGTGGCAGGTGCCTGTAGTCCCAGCTACTTGGGAGGCTGAGGCAAGAGAATTGCTTGAGCCCAAGAGTTTGAGGTTGCTGTGAGCTGTGACACATGGACTCTACCAAGGGCAACAAAACGAGACTCTGTCTCAAAAAAAAAAAAATTGTATCTGTTATCTTTATAAATAAGGTAGAGCTAAAGAGAAAGCTATTGTTTCTCACAATTCTTGTTTATATTTCAGTGGCTCTTCCCTTTTAGTTTTTTTCCCCCATCCCGCCATCCTCTATCTCAATTGGCTTAGTTCTTGGAGCCTAAAAGCAATTGACAAGGCTCCTCAGAGTACAGAGAACACCTCCCAGGGCCCAGCGGAGTCCAGACTTTTTCTATCTGAAAGCAGCATAGACATGAGCAACTGCATCACTTAATCTCCTTGTGGGAAAAGGAGTCCATCTCTTTATTCAGAGTCAAAAGTTTTCAAAAAGGAAGAAGGCAGTAAAGCTGAATCTTTGGTCAGCACTTGGTGCTTTTAGCACAATGATCTGAACATTGCTGACATCCAGTAACCGTTGAATTAAATTCAAGTGTCCACTTTGGGGCAGGAAAGAAATTAAACTCATAGTCCCCGGGGAAGTCACCTTTAGTCTAAATCTCTTTTTGGGTCACATCCCTAATTTCTTCCACTCCTTCCTTTGATCTTTTTTTTTTTTTTTTTTTTCAAAATTTATGACCCTGATGCTGAAGTCCTTTGGAATCTATTGGTTTAAACTCTAGCAGGGTTTAAATACTAACACCATCCACGGCTAACCTGAAACAAATCATTTAACATCTTTTGGCCTTAGTCTTCTTATCTGTGCAATGGGAATTACTGTTGAGGGGATTGAAAGAAACAAGGTCTGTACAGTGGTACCCAGAGCATCCATGAATATATGGCAGGTGTGTGCACGGCGTCCGTGTGCTTCCTGTGGATAATTACTTCCCCTTCTCTCTATGGGGTCCGTTTCTGGTACAGCCAAAGGATGCCAAGGCTGCCTATTCTTGGGGACCAACTCTCCACCATCAGCCTGTTGTTACAATGCTCAGCCATCAGGAGAATCTGATAATTGAATTAGGGAAGTGTGACATAGACAGACCAGGAGGCAGAATTCCCATGTGAATTTCTGCCCTTGTGCGCACTGCAGGAACACCATGAGACAGCTCATCTCTGCAGATGGGGATGGTTCCTGAGCTTGGCTGAGACTTGAGGGAGAAAACATAGGGCTCGAAGCTCCGTGTAGGAGGGACAGAGTGAAGAAGGAGTCCTGAGTCCCACCTGTGCCCCCCAGTTGCCACCTGTGCAACTGAGCTAACTGGTGTGATCTCTTAGCTCCTCGGCTTCCTCATTTGCAGAAAGGGGATCCTGAAACAAATTGTGCGTGGCTGCTAGGAGGACGAAATGAAACCTTTGGCATGCAAGAGGGTGCTCAGTAGACATTGTTTCTCTTCCCTCCCTTCTCTCTCCACTCTCCTTTTCTTTCTGAAGACTTCCTTGTCTTTATATTTCCCCCTTCTCCCTAAGTTTTTTGATTCAGATTTTCAGAAATTCTGGCTGCGCAAGGGTGGGTGGTGCAGAACTTCTAGTTTTTAGGAGGATGGGCACTAAAGAATCCAGTAAGTGATAAATGTTTGTATAAATGAGATCAGCAGCACTACAATTATTCAGGATCATTATTAAATGGTGAAATCCAATGAAGACAAAATATAACGATTGCATCGGAAGTCAGTGGCCAGTCACGTGCTCTAATACGTTTGAAGATACTGCCCTAGTTTATGATTGATGCTCAATCATGCCGTTATTAAAAAGAAGATGTCCAAACTGACAATAGTAATAACGGTGATAAATCTGCCCGGCATGGACGGCTCTCACTTCATTTTAATTGAAGGGAAGCTATGGAAGTGTTTTCCCTCATTTAAAAAAAAAAATCTTCCTTTTTTTCTCAGGCCATCTGTCTGGCTATTAAAATCCCATCAGCTTCATTGTGAGAACGCTTACTGCCCCCATGCCTGCCACCCCAAAGGGGGCTCTTCTAGCCAACTAGCTCGTGATAGCGCAGGGCCTCCAAAGGGAGGGCACACAGTGCTCTCAGCTCTTCCTTTGAGCTAGCCTGTCTTTCTTTCTCGGCCTGCCATAGCTGTGTAGACAAGATGCTGTGTGATTTATTTCCAGGCTCCCCCATTAATGCCCAGAAATTAGTTTATATCCTTAATCAGGTGTTGATTCATTCAACTGTAAGAAGTGGCCATGACTCTTCTCAGCGGTTTAGGGTCTAACAAGACAGTGTTGGATCTCCCAAATAAACACTCTCGGGGTGAAGTTCAGCACTTCAAGTTCGGCACTTCCTTTACGGAGACGATGAGGATGAAGCCATGGAGCTGAGGGGATGAGTCAGGATTGAGAGTAGGAAGGAAACACCTGTGTTCTCGCTAACTTGACACCTGAGTTCCTAAAAGCCGACACTATGTCTCTTAAGCTTGTGTGTCGTGTTATTACAAACCCTGCCTGTATTCCCTTTCTGTCATTGTTGTTATTCAAGACGGCCATTCCTATGATGACAAGGCTGCTTTTCCTCTCCTGCCCTGGGAAAACCATCCCTGAGAGACGGAGTAGTTTCTCCAACAAACACTTCTCCAGATGAGAGGTAAAGCCTGTGTCTGAAAGCCTTGGGGATGCAGAATAATTCCTTTTGCTCTGATGGAATCTTGGGTGGGGACATCTCCCAAAGACCTTGTGGGAAGCCCAAGGGAAAACCCTCTAGCACAAATTAGTGTGTCAACAAGGGAGGCAGGATGTTGCTCTCTCCTAGGGCTGGTGTCTATATCACTGCCCCTTCTGGGCTGAAGAATGGGTCAAATTGTAACGAAGAGCTGAGAGCTCCGATGCCTCAGAACAGCTCTTGGAGTCCGAGTGATTTCTGTGGATTGGCCTCTGACCTTCTTTTCACTTTCTATGCTGGTGCCTCTTTGATCACTTAAAGAAAAAAGCTGATGAATAATGGGGATGAAGGGCCACCAGTCTCTCCATGCCTTTCAAATCCTGCAGAAGCTTTACTAGTTAGCACAGCACTTTCCCAAAGGGAATGGGGGGCCGCTGTGGCCTCTGAGATGAATTCCAGTGGTCCAGGGATGAACACCGCAACAGATGCAAGCTGAATATTCTTAATGTGCGTTAAAGGAATAACTAGTGCCTTGAATCAGTGATTTCTTGGATACTATGGCTTAGGATGAGACTCATTTAAAGAAAAGTGGTTGATAACAGTCTGGGCAGTGTCTAGATATAGCAAAAACAATGCACGTGGTACTCAGATGATGGAAGGGTGGGACATTCTGATTTAAAACATCACCATCTTTTCAGCCTCTCTTCTGTGCACAAGTCCTTTATACAGATAATTTTAACTTTTACAGCACGCTGCTGGAGAAGCATCCTTATTCCTGTTTTCTGCAGCAGATGGGAAACCGCAGTTCGGAGAGATTGACCCCCCTGTCTCAGGTCACAGAACTAGTCAGGATTCAAACCCAGGCCTGTCTGAGGCCCGGACTCATCTCTTGTGCTGCCCAATCAATCCAGGAAGAAACTAGGACAGGAAGTGGTTGAGTTCTAGGGAAAATCTATTGGGCCCAGGCTGCCGTGGTGTGTGGTCTGCTGTCTGAGGCCCTGGCCTGTAATTTTAGCCTGGGTTTTGGCCACAAGCTCTGCGGCTTCCTCTCATCATTCAGTCCACACATCTCCATCCCCCACCTGGTATTTGTCTGCGCTGTCTGTGTCTCAGTGAGCTCCCCCTGGGCAGCGTTTCTGGGGGCAGCAGGGGGCGTCTCTCCCTGCCTGGGGGTAGCAGGCCCCTCCCTGTATTCTGCTGCTGTGTCTGTTCGCTTCGGCCAACTGTCACAGATCCTCTGGGCTCCAGCACTCCATCTGCTCCAAGAGGATGCCACGGCTGGCGCCCTGGCATCTTCCGTCTCTCCAGGCGGCCTCTGCCAGCCTTCTCAGGCTCTTCCCCCACCCCTTGCCGCCTGGGCAGGCCAAGCTCTGGCTTCTGTTCTTCCTTGGCCAGAAAAGCCACTGCCTCAGACACAGCGGACCATCCTCACCCTCCCATCAGCCACCTCACCCTTTCTGCCGCTGGCCATGCTCTTGTAACCCTGGCAATGGTACTGAGACCTGAGCCCCACTGGGACGGCCCGAAGGCACATGTTCTCAAGTTGGAGGACAGGTGGCTTGAATCAGACCTTTTGGGCCAGGCTCATGCATGTTCTCCTGTGAACTCAGTTCCAGGGAGGGATTCCGCTGGGGCAGGACTGACTTGGGGAGAGCCACCTGCGCTCGGAGCTCCTGACTCCACGGCAAGCCAAGGCCCAAGGCCTTCTGTTCCTTCCTTCCTGCACCCATCTTCCCATCCTTTCTCCCTCTCCTGCTTTTCTTCTTTCATTAAAAATTTTCCCTGAGAGCCAGCTATGTGCCAGACGCTGCCTTTGCTACGAATTGCAGCTAATCGGCCAACCCTCTTTCATGAACCGTGTGCCAGGCAGAGGGGCACAGAGGTAAAGCTAACACCGTCCCTGTCTCAAGGGCTTTACTGTCAAGTTGAGGAAAGAGACTTGATGAGAGAAGTATAAGAAAGAATACAGATCTCTGTACACTGCTGATGTGGCGGAGGCGGCAGTGCCGAGGGTGGCACTTCTTGGGCTTCACAGCCAGCGGGAGGAAGGTGGATCAGCCCCATCCACCCTTCTCCCTGTCAGGATGGACAAGGCACCATGGAATGCCAAGACAGTAGCAACAGTTCTCTGTCACATCCACCCCAAGATACAAGGCCTCCTCTCTAGCAAACCGGGAGACGGAACTCTCCATTTCTCAGCACTATTCTAGGCCTTTCTTTGGCCAAATCCTGCCACCCTTTCATGTGGAAGGGCCCTCGGATTTAAAGATTTTGTAGGACAGATAGAGAAGCCCAGAGAGCCCCCAGGGGTGTAAGCAGAGATGTGGGGAGGGGTGGATGAAGAGACCCAGGAGCACAGAGGGCTGAGCCTCCTCAAGTGGGGCGTTTCATCTACCCTCAGAGAGGCAGCAGAAGAACCTGCTCCCTCTGGTTCCCTTTGGTCCCACAGCACCACTGAGCTGCTATAGTGCGCCAGTCACCATGGTGGGTGCTAGAGACCTGGGATGGGGGCACGTGGGCTCTAGTCCCTGCTCTGCTGCTTGCTGGTTCCATGGCAGGGACAACTCCCTTCCCTCTTTGGGCTTCTTGTTCTTCCACGACAAGGTGAGGGTTTGGACTAGATGAACCTGTGGAATCACCCCGAACTGTCTTCTCTCTTTCCTTTTCCTGTAGCAACAGAACCTTTACTTTTTCACTAGGCATGTGGCCACCTGGAATTAAAATTCTCTTTTCTGGATTTTCTTATAGCTAACATAAGGTTATGTAACAAAATTCTGGCCATTGAGACTAAAGCAAAATTGTGTGATGCCACCTAGGAAATCTCCTCAGCAGGCTGGAGAAGTTGCCTTTTGCCCTTATCTTTTTGTGTCATTCTTTACCATGCTATGTGGAATGTGAAGGCAGTGGCTGGAGCTCTGGCAGCCCCATTGGACTGTGAGGTCAAAGGCCACACTTGTAGGGATGGTGGAGCAAGGAGTTGACAGAAGCCTGCATTGATAACCAGTTTGTGAAGCTTCCAGACCTCCTTGTACTTGTATCCAAATTTGTTTACTTGAAAAAGAATAAACTTTTTGTCCTTTTTAGTCCACTGTTAACTTTTTCTGTTACTTGTAGTCAAATCTAACCCTTTTTGATACAAACTCTAAGGTCCCTTCCAGATGTACCATTTTGAGGTTGTGACATTAGGGGAATTCTTTGAGCACTCATTCCTTTGGTAGGCAGAATAATGGCCTCCCCAAAATGTCCACATCACTATTCCTGTAACCTGGGAATGTGGCACTTTGCATGGCAAAGGGATTAAGGTCACAGGTGGAATGAAGCCTGCTAATCAGCTGACTTTAAGATAGGGAGGTTATCCTGGATTACGTGGGTATGTCTACCAATCACAGCTTAGGTGTGGAGGAGGAAGCGAGAGAGTTATGAGAAGGGCTCTGTCCAACATTGCTGGATTTGAAGATGGTGGAAGCGACCACAGGCCAAGGAATGTGGCCACCCAGAAAAGCCGAGCAAGCAGATTCTCCCTAAGCCTCCAGAAGGAACACAGCCCTGCTGACACCTTGATTTTAACCCAGTGAGATGCATTTCAGACTTCTGGTATCTCTAGAACTGTCAGATAGTGAATTTGTGTTGTTTTAAGCTACTAAATTTGTGGTCATTTGTTATAGTAGTGATAGCAAACAATACACTCCCTCTGTTCCTTCAGAGGTGAAATAAGGATCATAAAAACTCCTTGTGATAGAGCACTGTGTGGCTTAAGGAAGGGGACATGGGGACATACCTATGGTTCTTAGGACAGGGCCCAGCCCATGGAACACTCTCAAGCATTAGCTCTCAGAGGAAATCATCCCTTCTTCTTGTGCCTCTGGTTACCTCCTTTAACCACAAATTTAAAAAAAGAAACATAACCATAACCATACATTTAAAAAATTAAATGAAATGGACTTACAGGAAGTTCTGGGATTGAATTAAGGGCTTTCCCAGGCTCAGGCACTCTGAGTGTGTTCAGTGCTCGGGAAGAAGGTCATTATGTACACGGTAGAGGCAGAGAGACAGGCCCAACCCACTAGCAGCCGAGGTGGGGTTTACACCAGAACTCCCTAGCCTGCTCCACAGCCTTGCTTCTCACCTGGTGGGAGTTAGAAATGCAGAGTCTCACCTCCCACCAGGATCCCAGGATCAGCACCTGAAGTTCAACAAGAGCCCAGGGTGATCTGTGTACAAGTTAAAGTGTGAGAGGGGCTGCTCCAGACCAAATGCTCTGCTCTCCCCTTGACCTCACTGTTCTGGGGCAGCCTCAGCTGATTTCACTTCCTTCATCTGCTTTCCCCTTCATTCTACTTGGCAAATTCCTAATCCTCCTGCACCACCCATAGCCTTCAGGACCCCTTTCCTGACCTCCTCAAATAAGAGCTGCTACTTTTCTAGACACCACATGTGTCTCCATCAGTGCCCTGAGCTCACTGCTAATGGTCTTGGTACCTGCCTGTTGCTTTGTCTAGGACTTGATCTTCAGAGCAGGGGCCTGCCTCCTGTCACCCACCAAACATTTACTAAGCACCTACTGTGTGCCAGTGCTGGACTCAGCCCTGGGGCCGCGGCAGTAAGTAAAACAGGCCAAGGACTCTGGTCTCACAGAGCTTAGGTTCTGGTTGGAGAGAAATAAAATACACTGTAGACAAATGAACACATTCAGACGGTGTTCGATATGACGAAGAAAACAAAATAGGCAAGATGAAGAGTCAGCCCCAGCTGACTCTTTTTGTGTGTCCTTTGAACTAGCAAAGAGCCTGAGTTATAATAAATGTTCAAAAGTTATTGAATAGGATCAGATCTGATCATCCTCCCTGATCAAACTACTTGTCTTTAAGTTCATATCCTTTTTGGGAATTTGCTGGGCAACCTTTCCTACCCAGAAAACTCCGACAATTTCCTTCTTCTCTGTGAAGACTTCCAAGATGAAAATGGGAAGGGTAAAATCCCGGGCCCGCAGCAAACCTGTGCCCCTCTCTGCAGCCGGCACCGGCGGCGGTGGTGTGGCCCGTCTCCCTGGCACCTGGCATTTAGTTATTGAATAAAGCACACCACGTGGTTGGTCAGCACAACAGGGTGTGCTTCCCCAACTGGGGTCAAGGTCGGGAAATGTCAGCCTCTGAAAGGGAAACAGGGAGGGTGGCCTAAAATGAGCTAGAGTCTCTCCCTTTAAAAGCAGCCACTCACCCTAGGGATGCTCTTTAAAAGGGGGTGGACCAGGCTAGCCTTCCACCTGAATCTTATCAGCCAGCAGTGCTCAGGAATGTGGGCTAGTTCTGTGTTTATTTACAGATGCCCGGCTTCCTTCCCTCTGTTTCTGCCAAGCTGCTATACCCTGTCTGTGCTGGTGTTGTTTTAGCTGTGTTTTCGGCTGTCAAAAGACAAAGACTCTGCCTGTAATTTGCCATAGGCAGAGAGGAGGATTTGCAAACTTAAACGCCTACAGAGGCCACACAAAGGCTACTAAGGAGCGAAGCAGCCTCCGAAGCTTCTTGGGAGCAATGGGGACCTGGGGGGGGTGCGGAGCACCTGCTGCCCGGAAGAGACATCTGCTGCCCAGCTCCTGCGGATGGCTGCCAGGCAGAGATGGGACCCAGGGTTACAAAAATCTTCTGGCTTTTTTTTTCTTATTTCCAAAGCAAGCCAAAAATGTGGATTTTTATAGAAAACTTCTCAATGTATAGAACATTTCAGGAGCAAACACAAGTCACTTGCAGATCACCCTTTGCAACGGCTGGTATAATAAATAGTAAACACTCTGCTAATAAGCACCAGGCATCTATCCGAGCGCTTCCTGCGTGCTGGTGCTTTGGTAAGTGCCTCACGTGGAGCATCTCCCCAAAACTTCACCAGCAACTGAAGGGGGAAGACACACAGCTATTTCCCCCATTTTACAAATGAGAAGTTAGCTTGGAAATGTTAAATGCTTCATCCAAGGTCACATAGCTTGTAAGTGATAGGGTTGGGATTTGCCATGAACTGACATGAACTTCAGGCCTGGCTGGAATATAATACATACTTTGATTATGATGGTGCTGGGAAAACGCTGAGATTAAATGTGCATCATATAGTCACATGCAAAGCTTTGTGTGGTGTCCTTTTTGCTGTATTGGCTTGTTCTTTCGTCATCCAGCTAACACTGAGCAATCACACCATCACTGTCCAACCTCATTCCACATCACTGTTTTGTTTTTTTTTTTTTTTTGAGACAGAGTCTCACTCTGTTGCTCTGGGTAGAGTGCTGTGGTGTCACAGCTCACAGCAACCTCAAACTCTTGGGCTTAAGTGATCCTCTTGCCTCAGCCTCCCAAATAGCTGGGACTACAGGTGCCTGCTACAATGCCTGGCTGGGTTTTATAGATGGGGTCTTGCTCTTGCTCAGGCTGGTCTTGAACTCCTGAGCACAGGAGATCTACCCACTTTGCCTCCCAGAGTGCTAGGATTACAGGCGTGAGCCACTGTGCTGGTTCATCCCCCATTACTAACACCTCCCCCGACACGTACACTGGGCGCCCTGTACACCCTGTGCTCATACTTCTTCCTAGGATGAAGGCACATGGTCGTAACTTAGTAAATCTTGTCGAGGAATTGGATGTGGGAACTCCTGGCCTAGAGGTGGAGATAGAAATGGAAACAAGGGACATAGAAGGTGGCAGATGCTGTGATAGAGGTGTGCACGGATGCCGTGGGAGGAAAGAGAGAGAAAACCTAACCCTGGTGGGAGCAGGGCAGGAGGCAGTGCAGATCCCGGGGGAAGTGACAACTAAGTCCTGAAGACAAAGTAGGATGTGACTGGGAAAGGGCCTTCTAGGAAAAAGGCAGGGGAGAGGGAATATTTGTATTCAGCTTTTTCATCTCCATGAACTGCAAGGAGAACACCCTTGAATTTCGGGGGCTCATCTGTTTTCAAGGCAATGAGAAAATCTATCAGCCCTCCTACTTTCCCCACCCTGCCCTGGGTAAGGAGCATAACCTAATTTAAGCCTCAAGATATCAGAGACTTCATTGTGGAAGGGAGTACAAACAGCACTTTCTGCTCAACGTTGCCTGCAACTGCTCAATGAAATTTATAGATTGAGAGACCAACATTGTAAATATAACTGCATAATAGAAGGCTGTAGACAGGTTTGGGGGTTGGACAGATGTGGGTTGGAATCCCAACTCTGCCACTTTCTGTGCAGACTTGGGCAAGTCACTTCACTTCTCTGAGCCTCTTTCGATGGAGTTAATGGATCTCATGGCACATATCTTCAGAACTGTATAGATTAAATGAGAGATAACTCCTATAAAGCATCTAAAATAGTTCAGCACGGAGGAAGCACCCCATGAATGATGAGCTGTTATTACCATTACCGCACGGATCGTGATTAGTGTGGACGTGACGGAAGAATAGTTGTTTTGCAGGGCTACCTTCTCTGCAACAAATAAGCTGGAGGAATATTTGGGAGAATTCTCAACCTCAGGGAAAATTTAGGAAAGGAAAAAGCCAAGACTTGTCCATTCTTGGAGATAAAAGACAGAGCTCCAGGTTGGGGAATGGTGTGACAGTAGAGAGGGAACCCCCTCCCCCCATAAGTGGAGAGCTAGAGGAGAGAAACAGCGAGACTGGGACAGGGGAAGGACAAGGGGTCAGGGACAACTGGTCTCTGGTGGGTTTTTCCCAGTGCTGCCAGAGAGGCTGACCCTGGGGCATTTAAGTCACATGGTGGATGGTGTGGCAAAGCAAGGGTGGGCTCTCCGTGCAGTGAGGGTACAACCGTGCCCCTGGGATCATGTACCTAATCCTTGGTGTTCTTTCCAGCAGCTGGAAAACTACTCAAGGTCAAAGAAATTCAGGGAAGAGAGAATACATGGTCTATAAGGAAACCAGTGGTGGTTTCTCAGGGACAAACCCAGGGCTGCCAAGTCAATGCCTTTGGGCCAGGTGATAACTAATGAGGATTTCCATCAAGAGGAGAGGTGACTGCTGCCTAGCAGGCAGGGGCATGCCAGCTCTGAAGCTTTATGGCAAAACTGTGGCCCAGAGGATCCCCCCAACCCCACCCCCCACGAGAGCCTCCAAGGCCGTGAGGGGCAAAGGAAACACCTGTTTGTTCTCAAGGGTTTTTGAGAATGTATTGCCAGTTAAACCTATGAGAAAACGCTGCTTGGAGTTTTTCCTTAGAAGCCTGTCTCTTTCACTGGATGGGCAGCTCCCTGAGGCCAGGCACCGAATCTTTGCTCATTCATTCCCCACGCAGCTGCTGAGACTCTGTGCTGGAACTGAGGCCGCGGGGAGAAGCTGGTGGGCAGAGCAGGCACAGGCCCTGCCCCCACGGAGCTTACGGCCTTGTAAATGGTGAAACTAAGTAAATGCTAAAAATATAAAAATAAAGAGTTCAAGAAGGAAATAAAAGAGGGTAACATGACTGGGGCTACTTTAGACGGGGTGGTCAGCAGGGTTCCTTGAGAAGTGACCTCTGAGGAGTGACTCTCTGTAATCTGTCACTGCAGAATGAAGCACACCATATGTGTTCAGTAATGCTTGTCACACTGGGAAGTGAGATGAGAACAGAGCCGATGTACGTGACACTGTTGTGCGTCACTTCTGATCTTTCCCTCTTTACTCTCCATTCACTACAGCTAACTTAGCACAAGTCACTGGTTATGGCGACAACCTTCTCACTACCCAGCAAATCTCACCACCACCTATCCCACCCGCAATGGCAGGTGACCTGAAGACTGGGAAACCCTCCCTGGCTTAGCACCTTCCCCCCACCCTACCTTTTCTCATGCGGAAACATAAACTGCTCCATGAGCCATCTCTGTCCTTTTGCGATCACGCGTTGGCTGCCTCTCAGCGTCAGCCTTCCCCGCCTTCTACCTTGTAGCCACACGGGACCATGGGCATTCTCGCGTGGGCATCAGTACTTCCGCACATGCTTCTCCTCATGTCTCCAGCACTCTCTCCACCCTTAGGTTGCTCACGCAGCCTTGGCATCCTTCAGCACACAACCCTCCCTGGCATCCCCTTCTCCCCATCTCTGTGCTCCCAGAATCCCTTGTACTTGTATTTCACACTGTGCCATTGTCATCGTCCGTTCACTGGTGTATCTTCTCTTCGAGACTGAGTCCCTCTAGGCTGGAGACTGAGCCTTTCAGTTCCACCCCAGAGTCTCACACAGTACTTGGGGAGTGCTCAAGGAATAGTTGTTGAACAAAGAGCCGCGATCACCATTTTCCTCCCCAAGAAAGTTGCTGTAATACCGCATTATTGTGTTCTATGCTGATTCTTGAGTCACAGGACAGGCACAAGCTGCAAGCTGGAAAAATCCCTTAGGCTCTCTCAGCACCCTACCTACATTTCTCCCTGCCAGCAAGATAGCTTACCCTCTTCCTTTGATTCTAAAGAACGCATTTGAAGTCTCAAGTTTCCTGAAGTTAGAGTGTATTTTACAATTAATATGGAACGTTTAATTTGCTTCCCCCTGCCCTGAAGGCAATTTTGGGGGTAGGTACTTCATTTTTCAATCGATGGTGTATTAGAACCAGAAGAAGATGGAACTGGGAGAAGAAAGAATTTCATGCACCCAGAAGAAAGTACCAGGGAGCTGGCTAGGCCAGAGCAGCTCATCCAGCAGCCCCCCAGCTAAGGACACGCATTTCCTGGCCTCGGGAGCACAGTACACATCTCTTTCTATTTTCTAAAAAGTCTAGTGGTTGTAACTGAGCTTCATTCAAATTCCAGCTCAAATCCTCAATGATCCTAACCGATTGTAAAAGATGCCAAGAATTTCTCTGAATTTGTGGGAAGGTAAAAAGAAGAGGTGATGCCAGGCCCTGAGGCTGTCTCAGACACCTAGGATGAAATGGAGAAGTCTTGTGAGATGCCTGTTCTTTAGGCTTCTCCCCTGCCCAGACTCCCTGGGAGGGTTCAGGAGGCTGCCTGGGGGCCAGCTCACCATGCCTCCCTATACTCCACACAGGGCTGGCACCCACCGTCAACACCTCCACTAGTGCTTTTTGAACTTAGTAGATTTGACTTTAGTTGAATCTAATTCTCTGCACTGTCATGGGAAGTGTTGAGGCCTAGGAGATGGGGTGGGTAAAAGAGGCAGGAGCATGGCAAATGATGAGAAGGGGACAGTTGCTCTAATCCTTGCAATAGCCTTAGGGACAAGCATTCTCATCCCCGTTCAGCAGATGGCAACAATGAATCCCCGAGACAGAACTGACTGGCCCTAGGTCACACAGCTTATAAGCAAGAAGCCAGGGGACATAAAAGAGCAAACCAGGCCTTTGGGGGCCTGACCACTTCTGCTCCCCACTCCTGCACCATCCCGCACCCCCTCTCCTGCTATGCACTCCCTGCCTCTTGGTATTCTGGTCACCACGGCCTTCACCCAGTATTGTTGTACTTTCTTTCTCCTCCATCTCTGTTCCTGCTGCCCTTGACCCCTGGGAATGCTTTCTTCCTCTCCTCACCTAGTGAACTCCTATTTATCCTTCAGAGCTCCATTCCCATTTCACCTCCTCAGGGAAGTCTTTCCTGGTTAGCTACAATTCCAGTACATAAACTCACGGTCTCATGCATCTCCCCGGATAGCACCTACTGGAGTTGTAATTTCTATATCATATACGTGTACTCTATATGTGAGATGCTTTGAATTTGACTCTTTCGCTTCCAAAAGGCTCTCAGGACCCTGAGGGCAGCGATTCTGAGAACACTGCTACCCATTATGTCCCCAACCCCTGGCTTAGCATCTGGCATTTCACAGGAGCTCATCAAATATTTGACCAAGAAAATAAATGAGTGAAGAAATTGTCTGATTTGTGGCTATAAACAAATCTGGGTACATGAAATTCATATTTCAAGCCAAAATACTTGTATTTGAGGCTAAAAGGAGCCACTGAGTTTTTTTTTTGTTTGTTTGTTTTTGAGACAGAGCCTCAAGCTGTCACCCTGGATAGAGTGCTGTGGCATCACAGCTCATAGCAACCTCTAATTCCTGGGCTCAAGCGAGTCTCTTGCCTCCGCCTCCCAAGTAGCTGGGACTACAGGTGCCCACCACAACACCCGGCCATTTTTAGGTTGCAGCCACCATCGTTGTTTGGCAGGCCTGGGCTGGATTCGAACCCGCCAGCTCAGGTGTACGTGGCTAGTGACTTAGCCCATTGAGCCACAGGCGCCGAGCCGAGCCACTGAGTTTTGATACAGTAAAAAATCTTTGGCATTATCAGTCTGGAGGTATATCCTCTCCTTCCCCTGGCTTGACTCATGGAAAGCTCTTTGGCACCAGATCTCTGGGACAGGCACTATAGATGGCATGAAGGGAGGAAGATGTGGCTAGGCCCTCTTTAGGGGATCTGCACCCCCAGAACTTCCTTCTGAGACATTCATTTTTCTCCCCAAGCACTGTTTGCTCATTATCTTTTTTTTTTTATTATTATTGTCCCTTGTGTATTAAACCTCTCTCTCTTTCTCTCTTTCCCCCATCTCTCTCTCCTTCCCTCTTTTCTCTCACTGTCTCCTCTGTATTGAGTTCATCATTAATCTTTTTAGAAAGTCAGCAAAAATGATGCTTTGGCCACCACCACTCACTGTATGTAAAGAACACTCCTTTGGCAATAGGAAGGGACCACCAATGCTGAATATCCACCAGCAGGTAGTGGTCGTCTGTTTATCGGCAAAGGCAAGTTGGCATCGTGCAATGTCATGATTGCTATGGGTACAGAAGTGAGCAGAACAGATGAAAATCCCTGCCCTCAAAGAGCTGCCAGTCTACCAGTGGGAATTAGGCAAGCAACACAATGAGTAAGTAATCGAGTGTGCTAGAAGGTGGTAGGTCCTCTGTAAAAAATGAAAACAACAAAGGGGGATATGTGAGAGGTGCGGGTAAGAGGATGTTGGTTACAGTTTCAAATAAGGTAGTCATGAGACAGACATCCATTCATTTAATCCTTAAACCACCAACCACCCATTTGAAGAAGATATTATATTTCCTTTACAGAAAAGGAAGTTGAGGCTTGGAGAGGTTAAATAACTCGCCCCAAATAACACATAAAGCGGCAGTGTAGAAAGTGAGCATGGGTCTGTGTGGCTGCAAAATTCTTCAATTACACCACAAAGTTACATCTGAAAACTTAACTTGCGGGCACATTTGCTATTTTCTGCAAATGCTTGAAAACATAAAACAATGGACCATTTAGGCTGAAAAACTTCCAAAATGGAAGGGCAAAAATAAAGAGGTACATAGTGAGCTGGGTCCGAGGTTTGGGGATAGAAATTGAGTGTTGCACTCTCTCAGCCTTAGCTACTCAGCTCACAAGAGTGAAGGGATCAGGGCACAGTTGTTGCCACCTGGAAAGGTGCAGAGCAGCTCAAGATGGCAGTTGGTGGGGGTGGTATGTTGGATGGGTCAGGTGGCTCAGAACTCAGGTTTCTTGAGCGCTCCATGGGGGGTGCCGGGGGACAGAGGCGGAATAGAATCCGGCGCACACAGCTATAATGAGAGACAGCCACAGTAGCTCGGGTCTACCACACAGAGAGCTGGGAGGCTTCAGGGTGCGCGTAGCAGGTGGGAAGTGTAGCTTGATGAGTCACAAGAGGCCTGGATTCAGGTTCTGGCTCCGCCATTTTCTGCCATGTGACCTTGGTGTGTTGTTTGGCATCTATGGGCCTCAGTCCACTCACCTGTAAGGGGGAAGCAAGGGCAGGGCAAGCAGTGCCCACAGCTGGGGCTGGCAGGTGAGGGAGTCAGGTTTGGCTTAGTGAGAATGGCTAGCGACGCTGGGCCCAGCCCTGTAGAGAACTGCTGATTAGAACCCAAGCCTTGGGGAAGTTGTCTGGGTCCTGTGAATTCTGGGGGAGGTAAACAGGGATAGTCCGTTCTGTGCCTGCTCTCTGTTCAGAAGTGTCTAGATCTAGAATGTCAAGATCAAAGTGGGAGTGGGGGGGGATGGTGGGAGGTTGCTTGGTGGATATAATGCGGGTTGCTTCAGTAATGTTTGCACTTCACCCCACACAGCATACCAATGTAGCAAAATTGCACCTGTGTCCCATGAATATACACAGATGAAAAATAAACAGGGGTTAAAAGAAAGGCAAAAAAAAAAAAATAGATCAAACTGAGTACACTTGAAAAACAGAAAAGGGAAGAAAATCAGTTGGCTGTTTTTCCTTCCCTGTAGGGGCTGTGCGTACCGATCATTTTTCTTTACCTTTCTTTGAATAATTTGCCTGTTCTTCAGCCAGTTAGGAGCTGTGCAACTCTAATGACTGACTCCTTTTGAATTCATTTATTTTATAATAATAGATTCATGACTCACTATTATTCCTTTAAAGAAGAAGTTCCAGGAAGAACAAACAAATCATTTTGACTTTGACTTCCTCACCCCTTTTCTCTCTCTCTTTCTCTCTCTCTCCCTCTCTCTCTTTTGATTACTTGATCACATGTCCTTATGATGTTTGCATTCATTTCCGTAATTTTAACAATTCCTGCATCCATCCATTCACTGATGAACATTTCTTATGTACCTACTATTTGCAAAGTGCCTAAAGAAAGTCATCTTGGGAATTACGGAGCAATCCATTAGCAACTTCCACTCTCGGCCTGTCCATGTTTGAAAGGCTGTTCGTTTTCCGAAAATACAAGATGGGTCCTTCCCTGCTGCAGAAGAAGAGAGCCATGGCTGAACCCAGCACAGAGCACTTCACCACCTCACAGGCCAAGCAAGGGCCATGCAACTATCAATTTGGAAAAGACAGTTTGGGATAATGGAGACTCTTCTTGCTCAAAGTTGTAGAATGGCTGGCAGAGCCAGCAGCCTGGGGAGGGGAAGACAGGAGAAGCCACGGATGGAAGAGAAGCTCAAACATTCCACAGAGGGAATACAACAGGAGAGAGAGAGAGAGAGAATTCCCTCTGCCTCACAGAGTAAGAGTAAGGCAAAGTGGGTGACAGAGGATGAGAAAGAGGGACCATGGAAGGTTTGTTTCTGCTCCGGACCAACTGTACTGCTGCTGTTGCCTCCTCTGCTGGGTTTGAGGGGGCTGGGAGCTGAGTGGGACAGAGGGGAGGAAGAGGCAGGAGAGAATAAATACAAAAAGCGAATTTTTTGTTGCCCCTGGAGACAAAGTTGCCTTTAGGGGACAACAGGGTTAATATCTCGAACAGCAAGCCGCTGGGCCCAGAGACTCCGCACTTGGAACAGGTTGGTATAGGTTTATGAAAGTCTTCCCTGAAAGGCCCCGTTCATCTCTCCATTCGGGCACTCTTGATACATTCAAGAATGTCTATCATTCTCTACCTACCTGTATCCAAGTGTACACTTGGATACAGGTACATCCAAGTACATGTGTACATCCCCCCTTCCCCCCTGCTCTTCAAATCCCACAAGGACATCAGTCTGCTAGGGCTTCAAGTTCACATACACAGAGTTTTCAGTGATTTGCTCCGCAGAGGGGAAAAAACAAAGGCAGTGGTTTCTTCGGGATCCCTGTCCCCCTCCCTCGGTGTCTGTCCCTAACAGGTGGTCAGGCCTCCTCTCATTCTTCAGCACTAGTTCATTTCAAAAGCAGCAAGAGAGGCAAGGAAAATTTTTTGTATTCTTATGTTCATCAAGAGATGAATGAAAAGAATCATCTCAGGAGACAAAAAGCCCTCATGAAACCCAGAGAGCAAAAGAGATCAGAGGAAGACAGGGATGGTTTTCATCTGGAGTCGTTCATAGCACCTCAGAGAGATTTGAAATCTGTTCACAACTTCCTAGATATGGGCAGAAAACACACAGAAAGAGGTGATGGGGAGATCTTTTTCTCAAAGTCCAATTTCTCACAAAAAAGGTAGGTTGGGGGGGACCTGAAACCCTGACAACTTGATCTCCACAAAGGCTGACCCTATATCGAACCCTCAGAAAAGCAAGCACATAGACACCCCCAAGAACTGTCTATACCCACTTTTAGAAGTAAGTGAATCCACAACCTTTAGAAATCAGTGCAGTCTTTGAAAATAAGCAGCACAAAATCTTCAAACCACTTCTTCAGTGGCTAAGGCTGCATTTCCTAAGGTGGCCCCAGGCCTGCAAAACCCTCCCCTATTGACAGGGGCTTTGGAAATGAAAGACCAGGTCAAAATAGTGCCCTGAACGCCAGCTCTTCCTGCCTGGGCCAACGCTGCAAATGGAAAGGAAATATCCACCCTAAAAAGCCTGGCTCAGCCTTCCCTTCCCTGCCCAGAGGCAAGTGCCTGGGGCTGGACCACTGAGGCTAGCTCTGTGGAACAATCCTCAGGAAGTGAAGTGTTGCAATTCTAATTCCTTTACAGATGATTCAGGGAGAAGGAGGGTGTGCAGTTTGGAGAGAAAGTTAAAGCGGTGGGCAGCACATTTGGGGGTGTGGGCATCAAACAGATGGAATTTTACTGAAAATACTTAAGCCATTTAATGCACAAGTGATCCAAAGCTACCCCCAGTCCTATTACCTTCTGGGAATTATAATATGTTTAAAAGATCACAGCAGTAAGGATTTGCAAATAAAACTGGGATTAAAAAAAGAATATTTATGCCAACCCACCGATCTCTGGGTGTATTTACTCTAAAATAAACTGTCTTTCTTCTAATCTCTTGGCTACATCTCTCCCTCTAGCCATCTAAGTAAAATCTAAGGAAGGCAAACTGCCCCGATGATCATTTGCAGTCCTCATTCACTTTGCCTTCCTTCTCTTTTGGAATAAAAGTCTGTCATAAATGTTTAATTAAATGGAAGTCTTTCCACTGTTAATGACTCGCTGCATGAAAGGCTTTTCATTTTTTTAAGGAGGGGTGTGTGTGTTTAAAAGAGTCCCTATTAATTTCCTGATATTGATTCCCTGGCTGGGGAAGAGCATGTAGTATTCAGCATAGAACTCCTCTGCAGAATATGTTAAAGGCAGCGGTTTGGATTGAGAAAGGGCACCAAATGCAGTATGCGTCAAATAGACCATTGCTCAATGAAGTCACTTAGCTATTCAAAACATGTCCAGCCATCACTCAACGTTTGCACCAAGAATGTTTCGAGGGGGCCGTGGAATTTGTGATTTCCCAGATATAACCATTTCCCCAAGAGCGGCTTTTGTTCAGTTTGGGTTAAACCCCCAGGCCCCATCAGTTTCTCCCCTCACCCATACGTTTCCCCACTATTCTCCCCCATCTCCTGGTCTCAACTCCCTGCATCACCATCCCATGTTGGGCTTAACGAACAATCCTGCAGTCCCGGCTTCCCGACACTGCCTCACACGGCCTCCAGTGTTGGCTCATATTAGAAGCAAAGCACATAAGCCTTCTTTCCCACATGGAAACACATGTATTACTCTGTGCATGTCCTTCTATGGGAGGCTGTAGCTTGCACACACAGACATACACGGCCATTCAAATGTAGTCCCTCGCATTAAAGTCTGTTGCTAAATGCAGGTTGTATGACCTGCAGGAGTTTTTTGAGGGTGCTTATTACTGTGTCCCAGAAGCACAGCCTTCATCCATACCCTGATCTCACAGCCTTTACGCGGTGGGGGCCCCTTTGCCCACAGCACAATCGAACACGCCTCAACAACCCTGCAAGATTAAGGCAAACAGCTGACACCCTCCCCCAGCTCCCCCATTTCCCCCCTCAACCTCCCCGTGCCCTCACCTCCCTCCCTCCCTGCCTGCCTGCACAATGTCTGATTCTCAAACCGGCTGCAATGCTGACTCCACTCGCTCAGGCTAACAGACATGTCACTCTGTGTGGAAGCGAATTGGTTCTCAGCCTAACCCGCAAGTGAATTGCTGTTTATTAGAACTTGGGCTCGTTTCCTGTGAGAGACGTCTGTATTTTTAGACTTTGAAAACGTTAAAACACACACATACACACACGCAGCCAGCCGCCTCGAACGATATGTGTGGCTCATAGACATTACGAAATGCTCTTGAACTCAGCTTGAGATCCTGGAATAATTAGGATTCACCAAATAAGGATTCTTAGAAAAAACAGATTTTTTTTTTTTAAAAAGGAGATTTGCAGAGGATGATTCGTCTGGGACTTTTGGAGAGTAAGAAGAAGAGGAGGGAAAAAGGAAGAACATTTTTGAATTCTTCATTGCGAAAAGAGAGACAGCCCTGAGAGAAGCAATTACTTTTCTCTCTCAAAGACAGCAATACTAAATGGAATGGCAAATCCTAATGATTCCAAAGCAGGCAGAGAGAGCCTTGGACTTTTAAAGACAATCTCTTGTTCCCATCGCATCATAGATTATTCCAAAGGAGAGGTTTGGGGGGAGGGGGGGCAATGGAGGAGAGAGAGTAGAGTATGGTTTTTGCTCATTGATTTTCTTTCCTCTGAAACTAACCCAACCAACCTTGATCTGTGGTGGAGCAAATGAAGTAAGAAAATGGTGGAATGTGAAGGGGACTTATTTGGAGGAGGGTGGGGAGGAGGGAGTGAGGAGCAGAGGGGTGGGGTGGAGAGGGGGGAGGAGATGGAAAATCAAATACCTTCTAGGCAGCACGTTCTCCATAATCCAGAATGGGTCATAACTTCCTCGTTCTTTTTGCTGGTTTCATTCTCACTGACACTTTTGGTCTTGCAAACCCCTCTGGAGTAGAGCCAGTAGTCGGTCCCCACAGCTATGGTCATCAGGCTGAAGGCAGCGAAAGCACCAACGGTGGTTAAAAGCATTTGAACACCTCGATCAAACAGCCCCATAATTCTTCATTATATAAACACCCAACCGACTTCTGGTTCTCGGGAGAGTGTGTGTGAGGGTGCGAGTACTAAAGCAAAAAAAAAAAATAAAAATTACAATAAAAATAATTCCACTACTAATATAATGGACACATGTGTGAATAGAGAGTGTGGAGAGTTATTTAAAAAAAAGGGAGGTAAGAAAGCTCACGGAAAAGAGTGTAAATTATAAAGATCACACGGGAAGAGAGGCTTGCCTTTTGAGATCACAAACTGTTCCAGTTGCAGTGATTTTTTTTTAAAAAAAAGGAAAAAAAAATAAAAAGACACCCCCCACCCCCCCCAAGTGAGATGCCTTAATCTCTTTTTCTAAAATTCTGGTCTCCAGTTTCCATATGTGATAGCTAATTTGGAGATGGCTTCCACAGTGAACCAGGGAACAGCCGAATTCTCAACACCATCTCTCATGGTCGGGACCTAGACAGTTAGAGACTGTAAGAGCCGAGATGCAACCTTCGGTCTTCGTTCCCGGCTCTGCGGCCTGCGCCATGAAAATCCTTTGCTTCGCCAGTTCTCTTCCTTGGGGGGGTCTCGGCGCTCGCGTTTCAGACCAGACTTCCCAGTATTCTGGGAGCCCTTGAGCTCAGCTGCACAGGTGCGGGGGTCTCGCCTTCCATGGTTCGGCCCCGGCGGCGGCGGCAGGGCGGGCAGGCGCGGCGGCGGCGGCAGGACGAGCAGCGGCGGCGGTTATTGTTGTTGGTGGCGGGGGTAGTGTCGGCGAAGTGGGGGAGGGAAGGGGTTTCTCCCGGAGAATCGAGGCGGGTTTCCCTCCCCCTATCTGCAAAGCTCCGGGAAACAAGGGAGCCGGCGTCTTGCTGCAGGATGGGCCGCCCGCCCGCCCCCCACGCGCTGGGCCCCCGGCGGAGGCGCTCCCACCTACTGCATTACCGGGTGGTGCTGAACTGGACAGCTCCCCGCGCCGCCCGCTCCGCGCTCCCGGGCTCGCCCGACCGCCCGCCAGGAGGGGGGCGCCGGCCAGAGTCCTCCCTCCCCGGGGGCAGCGAGGCCAGGGCAGGGCGGGCGCTGCCTTCGCTCTTTCGCCCCCTCTCCCCAATCCTAAAATGAGCGCTCTCCCGGGCTCCCGGAGCTTAGAGGAAGGCGTAGCTCGAGCTAGCTCGCTCCCTCTGCCCCCCCAACACTCTCTCCCCTCCCCTCCCCCCTTGGTGTTTCTTCCAGCTCAGCCTCCTTCTCATTCCATCTCTACGTGCCCAGAGCTTCAAATACAACCCTCCCATCACAGTCAGACGGGCACAAAACTTCAACCAGCCGTTTCTCTGCCTGGAAGCAGTCAAAGTGTAACCTGGATGGGTAATTACCAACACCGGCTCTGGGTGTTTTTGAAATAATCGGTTCACTTTGCTTTTCGGGGTATTTGTTTTGTTTTATTGGCTCGTTGGCTGCATCTCCTTTGGGTTGTTCCTCTCTGGTCTCTTTGTCTCTCTCTGGCTACCAAGGGGTGTGCGTTGCACTGTCTGTGTCACTCTGTAGTTTTCCGTGAAATTCCAAATCTTGCTTCTACAAGCGGACATTTTGGAAAGATTATTCATGAAAAAGGGTGCGAAAGGGGGACTAGTAGCTGGGGCTCGGGCAATGATTTTCATCTCAAGGATAAACATGTTTTCAGGGGAAGTGGGTGAAATGTGAATCCTTCTAAGTTTCCCGTGTTATTCATAACTGGTTCGAAAGAGAGTAAGACTCTCCCAGCTATGAACCCTGAAGCACATAACCCTCCCCTCTCCCTCAGCAGAGTTGTTATCCTGGGTTACTGACAGCATCACCCCTTGTTTCTCTATGTGCAACTTTTCTTTAATGTGACCTCTGGAGAAAAAGCACCACGTCAGTTCCTGCTGCTACTGATTACATTTTTCTCTGATCAGTTTTATAGTTAAGTGAGTAGAAGCCCAAGAGGCATGATGGGGGTGCATGTGTTTGATTTTTTTAGGGGTGAGGAGGGGGGAGCCTGAGGAGGGCTGTGAGTCTGATGGGCCAACTGGAGGGATTAGAGATGTTCCCATCTCATAACATAATCATTTCATACTTTCTTCTCTCTGCCCTCACTCTTTTCCTTGAAATCATTTGCCCGAAATGTCTCAGTGATCTGCTGATTATCAGAGAGTACCTAAGAGATGACTGGTTTAAAAACATTCTTTGGTGTAAAGCCCATTGCCTAATTTCCTTCCCTCAGCTTAGAGCCGGGCTGCAGGCACAGCCAGTACATTCTTTTTGGTGTAGGAAAACTACCTGTATCTTCACCCTGCAGCAAACTTCCCCTTTCCCATTCTCTTTTCCCTTCTCAGAAGGAAAAGAGCCTGACCAAGGCCGATTGCTATGCTTCTCATATCTGGAAGAGGGTCCTGGTGTCTGGAGAATGGAACCAAGATTTCTGCAACCTCTGCTAACTCACCCTGAGGGCACAGCAGGAGCTGTACAGGCAAGCTGAGGACTTCTCCACTTTGGTTTCTTATCCTGTGAAGATGATGGGGAGAACTGGGGTGCGGGAGGGGTTGATCTGCCCAGCCCACTCAGCAGGGAACCTAGCAAGTTCAGCCAGTGGCTCAGGTGGGTGATTTTCTTGGCATCCATCCTTAAAAGTGAGGGGCAGGCACTAAGGCCTCTCCGATAGGCTGGGCCTTTGAGAGAAGTGGAGAGAAGCTCAGGTGGAGTCGCATGAGCCTTAGGGGCTTGCTCTCACTCATTCCTGTCCAAGAAGGTTGCCTTTGACCTGTCCAAGAAGACCTTCCAGACAGTAGATAGAGCTCTTCTTCTCATCCCCCTACCCCTTTCAGACCAACCCCTGAACATTTTGCTCAAAAGGAATCAGCCACAGAGGCTCAGAAGCTTCTGTTTGTTCACAGAACTGCTGACATCTTAGCCACCGACAGCGGCTGCAGCTTTAACAGCATTTGATTAATCTTCTGGCCAGATGATCATTGAGAAAAGGAAGGGGGTGGGGAGGAAAGTAACAACTTCTAGGCTGCCAGCACAGAGAGAGCAGAGACTTCTGGAGCAGGACAGGCCTGGGGCACAGCTTGACTTTGCTGCTCCGTCACTCCCTGCATGGCTCCAGAAAAGTTGGCTTCCTAGAACCTCAGTTTTTCCCTATGTAAAATGGGCACCCTGGTACCTGCTTATTCTTTTCCAAAGTTGTTCCCACCTACTCCTTACTTTTCTTGTTTTTTTTTTTTTGAGACAGAGCCTCAAGCTGTCACCCTGGATAGAGTGCCGTGGCATTGCAGCTCACAGCAACCTCCAATTCCTGGGCTCAAGCGAGTCTCCTGCCTCCGCCTCCCAAGTAGCTGGGACTACAGGCGCC
>CAUYON010201513.1:0-11786 GCA_963573935.1 Arctocebus calabarensis | reverse complement strand
GGTGCCTGTAGTCCCAGCTACTTGGGAGGCGGAGGCAGGAGACTCGCTTGAGCCCAGGAATTGGAGGTTGCTGTGAGCTGTGATGCCACAGCACTCTATCCAGGGTGACAGCTTGAGGCTCTGTCTCAAAAAAAAAAAAATTGTTTACATTTAGATACTTGAATTTTGTATTAATAAAGTAATTTTGGCATTTACTATTTAACATAGTAGGATACAAGAAATTTTAGGTAACAAATAATTACAAAACACAAGGACAGATGTAAAGTTTAAGAAAGTCTACGTACCAGTAACAAGTTTACCCTATCTATGCATCATAGAAGGTCAAGAGCGCTCCATCACCGTCAATATCAGAAGTATCATTTTCTTCAGTTTCTACATGACCTGTGTCTTTTGCTTTCCTCATCCTAGTAAATGTCATTGTCCTCAGTTCCATTCATAGCTCTGCTAATGCTGCGTTTTTTAAATGATTTCACACCCACTTCCTTCTTAACACTGTTCCATGAGCTTGGGATCCAATCACAAACCTGGGTGATGTATGCTTTCCTGATTCTTTCTGTGGACTGCATCCATGACATTTACTCTTTCTTCATTAGGGCCACAAAGGGCTCATTTACTGACACTTCAAGAAGCTGCAGCTGACTGTTTAGCCCACCAGCTATCGCAGCAATTTGGGTTTTCAAGTCGCCACAATTGCTTTTGCACTTTGTGGGACGTGGACCTTGCAGTGATCAAAGACAAGCAAGCTGTTTTTTAAGAAACCCTCTAGGCCTTTGTGACCAGACTTTGTTAAACCAGATTGTCATGCCTTCTTCATTTATCCGTCCTTTCATGCACACGGACAGTAACTCCCCTTGAAATTATTTCTTTCGGAAATATTTTTCTTTTAAAGATGATCATAGGTGGTAGCTTTGCCAAGTCTGCACAAAAGGCTGGAACAACAGTGAAGTGTGTTTTCTTGTGTCCACTAGTGTTTACAACCACGGACTTTGCCTTTTTGGTGTCCATGGTTCTTTTGGGTGGCCCATCAGATGTGAGCAGGACTTCATCCACACTGGCAACGTGGGACAGCCCAAAGTTGTAAATCTTTCAAAGAGCGACAACATGAGAATGAAACATCAACACTTGATTCGGAGAGGCTGCTGGATTCTTTTTTTTTTTTTGAGACAGAGCCTCATGCTGTCACCCTGGATAGAGTGCTGTGGCATCACAGCTCACAGCAACCTCCAATTCCTGGGCTCAAGCGAATCTCCTGCCTCTGCCTCCCAAGTAGCTGGGACTATAGGTGCCCGCCACAATGCCTGGCCATTTTTTGGTGGCAGCCACCATTGTTATTTGGCGGGCTCGGCCTGGATTCGAACCCGCAAGCTTAGGTGTACATGGCTGACGCCTTAGCCCGTTGAGCCACAGGCACTGAGCCAGGATGCTGGATTCTTTAGGGCAAGTGTAGTGGCGTTCTCATGTTCAAACCTTCTCTCTTACTCAAGTTACAGCCCCATTCAGTGTCCCTGCAAATCATCAATGTTTTTTTCTCAGGCAATTCTTTTACCTTCTTGTATCATCTTGGTTCAGAGATCACAGTTCGACACTGCTCCAGAATCTCAGTCTTCACCTCCTTGCCCAGCCTCTCGCCGCTCCGGGGGTTTCCCTAATTCATCCTTCTTCTGTCTTAACATCAAGGAAGCTTTCTCTCCTGCTGCCTCCACAATCTGCGGACACTGTCTGTGGGAGGAGGACCAAAGTATCTCTTAGAAGCTCTTTAGCATCTTCAATAACTGTTGGTGTAAAACTTTCCATGTGTGAAACCCGTTTGGACATTTTACAATGAATTTTCCAATAATTTTTGCAAAAATATTAGGTAGACTGCTAGCTCACACCTAAAGTGTACAAAGAAAAAGAAGTCGCTCTTCATTGCCCTCAAATGCTTTTGCTGCAAGTCTGTCATAAGCTCAGAAGGACCGATGGCCACATTCCAGGGTATTATTTTGCACATAGATATCATTATTGTCTTCTAGGGTTAGGCATAAGCATCAATAAAGGAGTTAAAAGTATACTACCTATGGATAATGTGCATGCTTATTTTTTTCCTTAAAAATTTAAATAAATTCCCTACATGGGAAGAAGAAAAAAATTATAAAATGTGTGTGATGGATGTATGGGTGATCACTGTTTTTAATTCTTTCAATTGTACTGTATGCTTAAAAAAATTGCCTACTAAACTATTGGAAAAATTTTTTAAAAATACAAAAATTGGGGCAGCACCTGTGGCTCAAGGAGTAAAGCACCGGCCCCAGATATGGAAGGTGGCAGGTTCAAATCTGGTCCTGGCCAAAAAAAAGAAAAAAAAATTTGAGCAACAAGTACACATTCCACGTAGCAAAACTATTTTCAAAAACATCATTTTCTCTTCTGTAAAATTCGGTTGTACCAGTCAGGACTGATGGACTCATTCTGGAGGCAGCTAGAGTCTATCTATTACAAGTATGAAGATGGGAGATGACTTCTCCAAACTCAAATTTGTCTTACCCTAAATGAAACCACTAGTACCCTAGTCCTGCAAGCCTCTGACCAGTGGTGCCTGGGCTTATACCTGGGAGCTAAATATTCAAAGGAAATAGTAAGGACAAAAAGAACTAAGAATTACTCTTCCATGTCTGTGGAAGATCATTACAACCTTTATTCAGAAAACAATTTAATGCCAATACATGAAGTCCCTTCTTGTTGAGATAATTATAAATCCACATTTTACAGTATAGAATTAGTAGATTATATGTACTTTAAAATATTTTCAGAATGGACAAGTTGCCAAGGAAGATATTTCCAGCTACTTCTGTCTCTGTCTTCAAATTCTTGACCTTCATCTCAGAGTTGTGGGCTGGATGTTGCCGGAGCCTTGACCAGGGCACATCTTCTCGACCTTTTCCTCTTGTTTTCTGGTTCTTGGATTTTTGTATCTTTCCACAATTTTCCTCTGACCCCTGCCATTCCATTCTGCTTTTGTCCCACCCTCTCTCCAGTACCAAGCTTCATCAGTGTGAGCAGAGGTCAAGCTTCCCCATTCCTGAGTGGTCAGCAAGGACTTTGCAGACAGCCCTGCAGGATTTGATTGTGGTTTGAGCTGCACAATTCTAAAACCACCAACCAATTCAAGAAAATCTCTAATCAGCACTGCAGTGGTGGGGAGAGCAGTCAAGTACATATGTCATTTAGGGCAACTTGGCAGGAACCCGGCTGCCTGGCTCACGTCTTTCCCAGTGGGCTGCACTGGGCTGAGCAAGGTGGTTCCTAATCTGTGTTGACTGAGTGATCGGTATCCAGACCCCACCCCTGCTTACCTGAATGAGCCACCCTGCAGGCCACCCTTCTTGCTCCATGACACTCACCCTGGGACAAAGGAATCTGTGCATGCCCAAATCCTGCCCCACTAGAATGAGGCCATCGGCATCCAGTGATGTGTGCTGGTGCCCAGATTCTGTGTGTGACATGAGGGAGATGCATGGGGCACCGGAGCAGCCACAAGCTCCACAGAGAGCCACCCACTTCAGACTGAGGGGAGGTGTGAAGAGATGCACCTTGCAGGCCAGAGACAGGGTGGGGGCAGTGACACCAGGGCCCCTGTGGGAACCACGGTGTGATACCTGCTGCAGGACTAGGCTGAAGGAAACCCACACCTGCTAGGTTCTGAGCTTGAGAGACCTGCACGCTGGAAGGGATGAAAAAAGCAAACCAGAGGGGGTCACATTGTTCTACGAGCTCCCTCCAAGATGGACTCCATGTCTGAGGTTTCTGCCACCATCTCCGTGCCCTGTCCTTCACTCATGGGCAGTGAGGAGCATGGCAGAGAGGATGGGGTGGGGACATTCCCATTACTGCCACTCATTAAGAATTTGAGATAGGGTAAATGCCAAACAATTGACACAAGGAGATCCCCACCTTTGGAGGATATAGGTGTAAAGAAATGGGCCCCAGTCACCTCCTAATGCCAAGCCTTGGAACGTGATTGCACGATCACTCTTGGCATTTTGCCTTTTATACCTGGTGATGATTTCAAATCGGATGAATCCATCATTATAGGAGAATAGACAATCGGAGGAAATGTGCTTGCAGATACTAAATTACTGCCTCTCTGTTTCCAGAAGACATCAGCCTCGGAGTCAGATAAGGGTCAGGTGCCACTGGCCCTCACCCTGCCTGAGCAGGGGCCCAAGCCTGGAGTTCAGGCCCTGGCACCTGCTGACCCATCCCTTGGCACCCTGACGGGTTCACCACTTGCTCCTCAACTCCCTACCTCCATGTGGGGACACAACCATTTCTCTATTACCGCATTGCTGCCAAAGCTGATGCCATATTCAGGCAGCACTGCTGAGAACAGAGACCCATAGTGGGCACAGGAGGTAGGCTGGTGCCCAGAAACCAGTGCACTCTCTTTTCCAGCTGTCCCCATGGAAGAACCAGGTTCAGCTGGTGATGACCCCTTTTGCTCATCCCCTTTATCAAAGACTCTGACTTTAGTCTAGGGAGGTGGGCAGGTAAAGGGTCACCCCTCTCCCTTGCCCTGCCCCACATAATCTGCCCTCCGCATGCCTCCCAGCCCCCTGAGAGCCTCCCCTGACTGCACTGAGAACTGTGAAGTGTTGTAACTGAGGCCACCCATAAAAAATGTGGACCCCCATGTTGGGTACAAATCAGAGGTGATTTTATTTACTCCTGCACAGGGGGCCACTGCAAAAAAGGCAGACGGCCTAAATCAGGTGTTCATTTATTACATCTGTACAGATGGACCGCTGCCCCTAAGGACAGACAGCCAAATCACGGTGGTTACATCTGCACAGGCAGACTGCTGCCCCCAAAGGGCAAGCGGCCCCTAAGAGAAATGCAGGCAGCCTTTTATACCCTTTTTGTGCTGATGTGGCAAAGCAAGCATGTACAAAAGCAAAACACGGTGGGTTACAAGGTGGAGTCACAGTCAGGTAGTTGGCTCAGGGGGTAGCCGCATGGCAGCTCAGGGAGGTAGCTATGTGGCAGCTCATGGGGGTAACTCAGTAACCATGGGGACAATGTGGAAATCCCAGTACCTGGGAAACTCAGTTTACTGGGAATCTCTGCTTGAGTGAGATTTTACCATTGTTTAACTGGCTAGGGAGGTTGAGGTAAGTTTCTCATCATTGTGTTTAGACATTGCTAGGGAGTCAGGGAACTCAGAGAACTTTCTTGTCAGAAAACTGTTCTCAGAATTAAACCAAAAAGTGGGGTTTGGATGGGGACTCAGGCTGAAACAGTTAGAGGCCTTTAGGGGTCTTCTTGTCAGGTCAGTTACTACAGAAGCACCCTGGCAGGCTTTCCCTCCAGCGTTCCAGACCTTAGAAGACTGACCTCTCTCAGACGTGATCAGAAGGTCATGCTACATTACTTTCTGAAGCTTCCTCATATAGTTGTGGTGAACTCAGGGCTTGATCCCTGGAAGCCTTGGTTCTGCTCTGTGTTACCTTTCTCACCCTCACAAAGGTGAAGGGATTATGAGATAAAGTCACCTGCTTATCTGTATCTGTCCCTTTCTTCTAGACATATCTAATTTATTTTAATACTTTACCTTCTGGATTACAAAAGTTACCTATAGTCTGAACAACTATGAAAACAATAAAACAACACAAGAGGGACATTAAGAGTCTCAGGCACTGCTGGTTTTGTGTCTCCAAACCCTCAGGACCCTGAGGCCAGCACCAGTCTCTGGGATCTGGTCTCTACATGATCACGCAAACATGATTGTCTACAAAAAGTGGCATAGTAGCAGGTAGGACACTCTGGCATATTCTGCCCTCACTTACAAACACATCAGCTGGCCCCGTAGTAAATCATCCTATGGTAATTGTACAATACTCCATAAGGCATCTGAGTCTAATCCCAAACACCTGAAAAGTCCCCTTTTATACACTGGAGCACAATATATTTGGCCATCACCCCTTTGATTCACATATTTTTACCACCACAAACAATGTTGTTTTTAATAATCTGGAGGTTATATCTATTATAAGCCAACAGCCCCACAAAAGACCCAAGTCTGTCTCAGCCTTGGTCCCCACATGTCTCCAACCCCTCCTTGGGTTAATTCTGAGAAGAGATTTCTGAATAGAACAAGGAAGTTCTGCGAGTCCCATGGCTAAATAATGGTGAAAACTCACTCAAGCAGAGTTTCCCAAGCTACTGAGTCTCCCAAGTCAAGTTTGTCTTTGTGCCAACCACCATGCAGCAACCCCTTGAGCCGCCACGAAGCAACCCCCTGAGCTAACCACTTGACTGTAACCCCGCCCTATAACCAGCCACATTTCGCTTTTGTACATGCTTGCTTTGCCACAGCACAAAAGGGATATAAAAATCAGTCTGTACTGCACTTAGGTGCCGTTTGCTCTTTGAGGCAGCAGTCTGCCTGTGCAGATATAATAAATCATCACCTGATTTGGGTCATTTGCCCTTTGGGGCAGTGACTCACCTGCACAGGTGTAAATAAATCACCTCTGATTTGTACCTGAAGAGGAGCCCGTATTTTTCTTATGGGTAGCCACAGTTACAATATCCTTATACACTGGTGCTGGGTTTTTGTTTTCTATAGGATATATTCCTGAAATGGAATTGCTGAGTTCAGTGGTATTTATTTTTTTAATTTTGAGAAATATTTCCAAATTCATTTTGGAAGAGTCTGTAGAACTTCCTACTCACAGCAGAAGTCTCAGAGAGCCCCTTCTTCTGCGTATTCTCAGCATCAGATACCACCATTTTCCTGGAATTTCTCATCAATCCAATTTTACTATTTTATTTCTCACTTTTCTTGCTCTCAGTAATATATGACAACTCTCTATACGTTGATTAGCCCTTATCATTACCTGTGCATCCTAACAAATTTCTGTGGTTATTTGTGTTGTTTTAATCAATTTTAGGAGATTTTTGTATGTGGGAATGTCTTATGATTCTCTTTTGATTTCTGTTTACCACTCTTGGTCACACAAAAATATTCAATCTTTGTACAGTTAAAATGCCTAGTTTTTTCATTCACACACATTAAGCTTTTAATTTACTCACCTCTCCTAACCAACTTAGTTTGCCAAAGGCCCACTGATATTTTAAAGACCATAAAGTTGTCATTCTCACCTAAAGGCGTCTGTATATTCAGAATAGTTCCTCTATTTCAGTTGGTTTTGGTTTTTTAATTTTCTCATTTAACAATCTTTATGTATCAAATCTGGCAAGTCTATTAGGACTGTTATGGGAGAGAAAATTCATCTAGAAAGTGAAAATAGACTACAAAATATCGAGCGTAAATTTTTCACTTTCCTATTGAGCTAAATAACTTTAAGTTTGGGTTTATTTTGCTTGGTATCTTACACTCACTTCTGGGATGGAAATTTGTAGTGCCTGTGGAGTGCCATCTCTCCCGAACTGGCAGAAATATATTCTGTTTCTCCTCCCACTGCATAACTCAGAAATTTTGGCCCATGAAATAGGAGTAGCAGAAAGAAATAGTGATTGGCATACTTAGCAGAAGAATGACAGTATGTCGGGGCAGAAAACGAGATGGTGTGATGTGCAGTATGAGAAAAATGGTAGAGTCTGTTGAGAGTAATGTATATTCAATACAGAGTTAAATAATTTAGATATGACACTGGTAAGAATAGTAAATGAAAATTTATGGCTATTACTAATTATAGAAAATATAATATGATTATTATATTTTCCTCTCCAGTTGCTCAGGGATCACACTGAAAGATACTAAAGATGATAGATAGATAGATAGATAGATAGATAGATAGATAGATAGATAGATAGATAGAATAAATAGTAAAAAACGGAAACTCTGAAAATAAAACTCTAACTTTCACTCGTCAATATAAATTATGCAGCAATTTATAAAAAACAAACTTTTCTATAGGAACTGGCTAAGAGAAAAATGGAAATAGTGCATTTTCATCAAAAAGACAAGATGCTAAATTGGAAAGGTGATTAGTGTTTCTCTCTGTTAAGTGATTTGCCCCAGAATGAATGCGGAGTGGAAGTGACCCAGAGCTGCTAAGAACAGGAGTTTCACACTCCCAGTGATGTATCCCCAGAGCCTTGCTGGCCTTCTCCCTCACTCATGCGTGGCCCACGCTGGGTTGCCTTCTCTGTCTCTCTTACAGCAGGATTTCTCCCAATATTTTGTTTCCTTAAGACGTGGATTTTGCTGTACTAAAAAATAGTAACTCTACCTAAAGAATAAGCTTAAAATGGGAGCCTTTTTAGCAGATGATAAACAACTCACTGTATTACCACGTGCAAATCACTTGCTCGAGCTCCTGAAACATGGTTGCAAACAGCAGGTTTCCCTTTAAACGCCAGCAAGAGTCGACTTCCCAGCTTTCTGCTCCAGTGGATTTTTTTCCTTCCCATTCTCATGATGATTATTTATGTTTATTTGGATTGTTTTGCTTAATTACATGTTGTGTTTCATATATCTTGTGTTATTTTTGAAAAATGGCATTTAATGAAGTGAAAGTAAACAGGTAACTGTCACAAGGAGATGACAGTCTGTTAATTTATGCAAAGTGTAACCAACCAGATGTTCTAGAAAATGCTTCAGTCAGAAGTAAAGAATCCTATAAAGACAGTACTGTTTTTAATAAACAGGTGATGACTGCACATTGTGATAATTCTACTCCCCTCAGGGACACTTCTAGAGCTCAGCCTAGATCCAAGAGCCTAGTATCCAGAAAGTCCCCAAGTGGCTGAATCAGTCCATGTGTATGACTATTGGGGATGAACCCTGTTACCAGCTCTGCTGTGGGCATTAGTGACGCAGTGCATCAGAGAAAACCCTGACGTCGTAAGTTAGCTGCTATCTATGAAAATGGAGCTTTCAGACTCTTGAATGCTACTGACTTGCAAGAAAGGTCTTGTAAGTAAAGCATGATGTGTAGGAAGAGGACAGACCTTCCCTGATATTATTTACTTCTTCATAAGTGGTATGTCATATGCATACATCATTATGACCTTGTTGAGTTAACTGTCATAAAATTTATTATCCTTGTCAGTTTTCCTCTGGTGAGCTTCCACTCAAGTTCTTCCTGGTAAGTGTATGACAAACTCCAAAAACCGACAGATGGGCTTCAAATTTGCAATTCTAGTTTAGGAATTCAGGTGTACCAGTCACCACCACTTATGCTGAGATGCTTTAACTCATCCACTTGTGGTTAGAATATGTTCCTTTGAAAACAAAAATACAAATGTGGCAAACACAACACAGAACATTAAACTTTCATCTTTAGAAAGATAATAACTGCAGGATGAAAGTGGAGTCTTCTCTGTCCCTTCTAATCAGAATGTCTAGATGTCCACTCACAAAGATCCAGCCATTGCTAGAATTTTAGAAGTAAATCACTGCTTAATTATGGGGCATAGAGTTTTTAAGTTCTTAACTGGTTAGCTACAAATTTCTCTGTAGTATTCCAATCCCCTACAGTCAAGGTCATGTGTAGAAGTGCTCAAAAGATGGTCAATTCTTACTAATAGGAAACACACAGCTAAATAGTACCTTGTCTTGTATTTTTCTTTACATACTTTGCTCTCTCATACCTTTTCCTTTCAAAAACAAAAATGCTACCTTCCCCATGTCGAGTTTTTGGCTATCCAAGATTGAGCAATTCTTTGTTCTGCAGGCGGGCACTGGGCCTTCCAACGGGACCCAGAGTGTGTGACTTGAGGGAAGGTGCACGTATCAGTATGCAAATGAACACATCCATAGCCTGTCTTGTCAAGATCTATTGTGTCACAATTATCACCACAAGTCCCACTTTGCTGCCAGGAGTTTTACATCCATGACAGGTACAAGAAGATGAGTTCTCTTCCTCCCTTTCTCTCTCTCTTTTTTTCCCTATGGGTGTATGGTTTACCCAGGTCCAGCATAGTGAGTAAAGAAATGGAGCCACACAATTAGATGAGGTCCTGGGAAAGTGATGCCCTTTAGGAATGAGTGTTCAAGAAGAAATCTCAGGAAAGAAGGTCTTGTGAGTAAACCACAGAACTGCATGCCTCCCTCTAACCGGCGGGCATTGCTGACCTGTGGCACAGTCTCTCTGGGATGGAAATGATACACCAGCATCTCATTGTTGGGGATCATCTTCACAGGCTCACGTCTGCACCTGAGGTTACTGCCACAGGTGCAGCCTGTGTAGACCAGCAATTAGGTTTATTCCAGGCACTGAGGGCAGAGAGCAAGGGAGACGCAACACCTGGCCTGTTTATCCTGCCATTTATAAAGAAGTAGACTCCTTCAAATTAGCACTACTTATGATCTTATCACTGAGTTTACAGATGTGTAACATCCCAGGGACACATGGGTTAAAAGAAAAATGAGCTTTGCGCATTAACCTTAGTTCACTCATGAACTACACATCTCCAAGCTTTATTGTACCTGTGACTCTGCACAGATTGGCCCCTCATTCTTTGTTTTACCTTGTTGTGGTTCTAGGTTCTTCTAGACTAAAGAGGTCTGGCTTTACTGCACCTTTTCCAGATGTTTCCCTGGTTGCAAATGTAAGCTCATTATTTACACCAATCTCTTCTTCTGTAAGTACTCATTAGTCTATTGTACTCCGTGTCGTTGAACAGCCACTCCGGCTTGCTCCTAGCTGGCTTTCTGGCATAACTCACAGTGAGAAATACACTTATGTCATGAACCACTGCACATTTATACATAAAATCAAGCAACACCCATGTTTGCTTGTGCTTTTTATACTTTGATATTTTCTATTCTATTCTTCTATGTTCTTTAACATGTTCCATTATTTCATTTCATTTTGTTTTGTTTTATTAAAGAATGAGTCTCAGCTCACACAATTATTTTCAAAATCTACTATGAAGACGTGGTGTACAGGGCTTCGTCACTGGAGGGAGGAGGTGTGGGGGCACTGGTGGCCGGCCCAGCGCTGGGTGTCCAGGTGGTCAGCTACTCAGCTGCTCCTGCTGGTGTCTATGGGGTCGTGTTCCCAGCAAAGAAGAGGAAGGAGGGAATTAGAGACTTTGGCAAAATGGCTGTTTTCTCTCAATTGCTCAAATAATAGGCAGCATTAGAAATATTCTAAGTAGTGGGAAAGAGGAAAAGCATGTACACTAGGGTGTCTGTCACCCAGCTGGTGACTGTGTCTGCCGTGGGACTACTTGTAGTCTTGGTGGTGCTTCTGAACTGTGACCGAGAAGGTAGGTGAAGACTGGTTACACCTACAGAGCCAGACGGCTGGGGTTGGAGTCCTGACACACCAGCCACTAGATGCATGCCTTTAGCGGGGTCAACGTCCCATTTTCCAGGTACTGCAGGGATTAAGCAGACAACTGAACGTGAGGGACATACGGTAGTTAGTACCTTGTGCATCGCACTGACTGAACAAGGTTGGTTATTATCTTCCTGTATGGACAGCATTTTAGTTTCCTATCGCTGCTGTGACAAGTTGCTATAAACATCCTGGCTTAAAACAGCACCAACGTATCATCTTATGGTTGTGGGGTCAGAAGTCTGAAATGGTTTCTACAGGCTAAGATCAAGAGTTGTGCTCCTTTAAATAGGGAATCTTTTCCCCCCTGAATGTTTTAATTGGCTTGTCAAAGATCAAATTGCGGTAAGCAGCTGGGGTGCTGGGTGAACTGGCTGGCAACCTGCAGAAGACTGAAACTGGACCCACACCTTTCAACTTTAACTAAGATAGACTCTCACTGGATTAAAGAGTTACACTTAAGACATGAAACTATAAAAATACTAGAAGAAAGTG
>CAUYON010201508.1:0-29058 GCA_963573935.1 Arctocebus calabarensis | reverse complement strand
AGGTGATATCTAAGAACAGTTTTGATTTGCATTTCTCTGATGATTAAGGATGATGAGCATTTTTTCATGTGTCTGTAGGCCGTGCACCTGTCTTCTACAGAGAAATTTCTTTCAAGTCCCTTGCCCACCCTGAGATGGGATTAGTAGTTTTTTGAAGAATCAAAGGTTATGCCAGGATTTTGACCCCTCACCCCTCACCCCTCATTGTTCAAGGGGGAACTGTATTTTTAAGTTACAATCAGTTTAAAAACCCCAGTGATTTCCAATGATTAGGATTTAGCCGAAGTACTTAGTTTGGCATTTGGTTCCCTGGTCATAGCCTCTCTTGTCAGCCAAAATAAGGTTATTCTCTTTCTCCACACCATAGACCATTTTGAGTCATCCTCTTCATCATTCTTCATGCATTCAATGAGCGTTCCCATCCCTAGACCTTCAAGCATGTTATTCTTTCTAGAATGTCCTCTTTTCCACTTATTCAAATACTGCCCTTTCTTTCAAAAGCCACATTCTATCTCCTCAGTGACATCTTTGGGATCATTTCCACCCACAATGACCTTTCTCTCTGGGCTTGGATTATTTTCTTCTAACAAATGTTAACTCATCCTTCTTGTATGTCTGTCTGTGTTCCTCGCTGAATTGTCTGAGGGTGAGTCCTGAGTATTTCACTTCTTTGTGGCCCTCACAGAGGCTGGCACAGTGGTGCTACTCAAACAGTGTTGTCCTGGTGTGGATGGGTAGATGGATGAAGGGATGAAAAAAGAATGATACTCCCTTTTATAAAGCTTTCTGAGAATCTTACGTAACTTAAATGTCATGTCCTCTGAGAAAACTTTCATATTCCTACCCCAGTCTCTCTCTGTCACATCAACATATGTTAGATCTCTGTACAGCCTTCATCACTACCAGAGAATTTTATTGCTTGTCCTTCCAACCCCCCCATCATGTTTTAAACTCCATAGAAATGGGGAGTTACTGTCTTGTTCCCCAGGGCTTAGTTAGCATCTGACACATGGTAGCTACTTAATAAGTGTTTGTCCTGGGAATGAATGAATGAATGAATGAATTTAGTGCCACTTTAGTGTAATAAAATCTTTTGGAATGGATGTATGCCTGGCAAGGTGTGCATGTGGGTGAGAAGGGCCTGTTAAGGAACCTGGACTTTCAAAAATTATCCGTGAGGCATTTAGGACATCTCACACTAATTCAGAAACAAACGTGTCGTGTGCCTTGCTTTATATATTGTCTGTGTTTAAAAAAAAAAAGATGTGAATTAATAATTTGTACCCTGACTTACATTACCTAAAAAACTCAATGTGCTATATAAGTAGAGATTTTATGGAGCCATACAGTCTACTGTTTAAAGAAAGCTAATAATCATTTGGCAAATAACTTTTTTTTTACAAGACAATGGATTTGTTTTCTAAATCTAGCTTTTCACCTGGAGAATTTCCTTAAGCACTCTGTAATTAAGTAGAACCTACGGTGACTTCCTGTACATATGGAAGAAGGTTCTGGGTCTTCCATCTTCTGTTTCTTCCTCTCCCAATTCTATCATCCTTGCCTCAGGAGACATGGTCTAGGTATCTGATCTGCTTGCTCCCTGCCTCTGTGCCCTTTTCATGCTGTTTCCTTTGTTTGAAAAGTTCTCCTTGTTGAGGTCCATTCCTCCTTCTCCAGCAATCCTTCCCAATGACCACAAACCCAACCTGTTTTTGCTCTTGTACCTTGACACCCATGGATTATGCTCCATTATTTCTTATGGGTAAGTCTCACTTTCCTGATTGCTCTATAAGCTCTTTGGAATAGAACTCTGTACCTTATGTTTGTTTATATGTCCTCTTATTTTTAATCATTTTATGAAATGTACTTATGAGGCTTTTGGAAATGAATTTGATATCTCTCATAGCTTGACTGTTTGTGTCCAAACTTCTGAAGGCGAATGGAAGGAAGTTCTGGAGCCCTTTGGAGGGCTAGTCCAGTCCTTCCCCGAGGTGTTCATGTTAACTGGAAGGAAGATCGCTTTCATACTACATAGACTCAGGGCCCAGCACTCGGTGGAGTCCATATTGGTGATATTGACCACAGAAAGTCAAATATTGGCTGAGTCTCTTCCTCCATCTTCTCTGTTTGCATTTTCTACGACTGGCAAGAGAAAACTATCCAGTGGACCAAATCCTTTCTTTAGTTTCATTTGGTCTATGGCAAAATGTCCAAGAAATAATACACTTATTTTTATTCTCTTGAAAGAGCTGCATCTATAAACCTACTTGGTAGGACTACTTCATGAACATGGCTCTCACTTTCTTTTTCCTTCTCTGGGTGGGGTTCTGTAAGTTTTCCTTTGCAAATGTATATGCGTTGGTTTCTCTGTCTCCATCTATCTCTGATTCTCTGTTTTCAATCAATTGTCTACCTTTTGTCTGAAGGGAAAAAATGTATCCTAGAAGTTCATAAAAGAAAATGCAGTTAGCTAAAATATTTTTGAGAAATTAGGAAACATTACACATATTCATTTACGTTGGTTTTTTGTGCATTGAAACTTTTCAGGAAAAGACCCTACTGTTTCTTATTTATGTCACTTTGTAGTAACATATGAACCTCAGCATAGATTCATACATTTTCTAAACTCGTAATCAATCTATATATATTATATATTTCTTGCCTCTTTATTTCTTAAATTTTAAATGAATATGAGGGTCTAAATGATTAGATTATACTGTTTGTATTTGTTAGGTAAAGTCCCTGTTGTAGTTGTGTTCTGCACCCAAGAGGTGTGCCATATACCCTTCCGTTGTTTCCATTAGATGGGAGCACACCAATCCCCCACATTTCTCTCCCTTTCCCCCTAACTTGAATTGAATTGAATGTTTCCCTTGTGTGGGTGTGTATTAGTTCATCTGGCTTCATATTATATAAACCTAACATTATTTCATCTATACACACATAAATAGTGAAATTCTAAAATGCTGTGTATTTTGTTGAGCCATTCCCTAAGTGTTTGATGTTTGAAATGTATCCAGTTTCATTATTGTAAACAGCATTTTTACCAATGTCTTTGTACACATTATTATTTTGGCTTTTTCTGGCTTATAATTACCAATAGGTGGATTATCTGGTCAAAGGCATTTAGTTTTAAAAACTAAAAACACAAAACATAAATTTTTTTACAGTCTACACAATTAAAAACAAATAAAGTAACCCCTTCAATTTGGGATTAGAACAGTTAAGAAAAGAGAAAGGCAAAAGAGTAAAAAAAAAAAGGGATAAAATTATTCATTCAACAACTATTTCAGCACCTACTGTGTACTAGGCACTATTCTAAAAATATGGGACCCTTCAGTGAATAAGAAACTAAATAATTCCTGCATTTGTAGAGCCTGTATTCTGGTGGGAGAAGACAGATGATAAACATTATAATGAATGAATTAATTATATAATAAGTTGGAAGGTGGTAAGTGCTAAGAAACAACAAAAATAGCAGGCTAAGGGAAATTAGGAGTCCCAGAGAACAATGAAGGAATGTGGATTGCAATTTTTTTTTATGGTTTCTAAATATTTACTTAAATTTTTTTTTTATTTTGGAATGTTACAGGGGTGCACCCATAATTTGCATTGGTACATTTTAAGTTGATGTTCTAACTGTGTCCTTGACCCAGAATATTTGCACTGTACCCATTAGGTGTGAATTTACCCTACCTCTTCACCACTCTTCCTCATACTTGATTTCTGTTGAGTTTTACTTCCATAACTGGATTGCAGTTTTAAAGAGGGGTTGGGGAGAGGCATCTTTGAATAGGGGACATTTGACCAGAAACTTAAAGGAAGTGAGGAAGTTATCCATGCAATTCTTGATGGAACTGTGTAACAGGCAGAGGGGGCAATGTCAGATATGCTGGAGAGACAGCAAGGAGGCTGGTGCGTCTAGCGGGATGAGGGTAGGAGGGTTTAGCAAGATCCGCGGAACCACTTTAGGTAAGGTCTCAGAGGCACGTGTAAGGACATCAACTTTCTTGACTCCAAAGGGCGCTGTGAAAAGCCTTCCACTGGATTCACTTTCTTTAAAAATGCAGGTGCTGGATCCATCCTTAACCCCTGAACCAAGTCTTTGAGATGGGTCTAGGGAACTATTGTATTTCTGACAGATTCCTCAGGGAGATTCTGACCCGTGTTTAGGTTTAGAACTGCTCTTCTATTCAAAAATCCCACAATTTGAAATTTAAAATAATTGAATAAAAGGAAGTAAAAATTTCATAGCATCCCTGAATGCTGATGATTTAGCTGCTTTCTTATCTAAGAAACTGCAGAGCAGAGGTTAAGTGACTTGCCAAACCTTACCCAGCTCTAAGAGGCAGAACTAGGTTTCAGCTTCACCCTTCTAACCCTGAGTTCAATGTACCTTCTGCTGTCCTGGGCTGCCTAATAAACGGTATCACTGTACTTAGCAGGTGGTTAGATTTCCTATAAGCTCCACTATTAGGAACATAGTTTGAATTCAGAAACTCTGTATGGTTGATTGGTTGATTAAATATTTAGTTATCTAAAAATCAATCAGATGGCTGTGATTGTTTTAACCTTATAGTTAAGAATCACTCAAAATGTATTAATTCCATTTTTCTGTTTCTTTAGAGGAACTCTGACAGAGTTATACCATCTTAAAGTTAGAAAGACCTTAATTTTTCAGGATCTCACTGTGCCCCTGGGTCATAACTTTAAAGTAAGCTCTTATTTAATCTATTATAAAACATATAAGCCATTCAGCTGACCTTGGCCATATCTGAGGCTTAGTTTTTAAAATATTTTTCTGATTTAGTTTGCTTTCTGGGAAATTTCCTGTTGCTAAATTTTTCTCCACTTAATTAAATCTTTTAAAATAACATTGGATTTCCTGGCCTGATTCTGTAACTTGGGCCTACATTTTATCTGCAGTGCCCAACCTTGTAGACTTTGCTGTCACCCTGGGATGGATTGGTTCAGAAATCACTTACATGGGTGAGAAGTCAGGCCTCAACACTAAGCTGCAGAAATTATTTCTGTTAAATCATTTCTCCTCCTCTTGTATACTGCTGCAAGTTTCAGCGACCAGACTGTTCCAGCAGTGGAGGCAGGTTGCACATTCCCTCTGAGAACACTCAGTGAAGATTATAGAGATACATTATTTCTGCCTTTCACTAAGCCAAAATTGGCAGTGGAAGATGTGTCTGAGCTATTGGCTGCTTTGGGACTGGGAAGAAAAATATATATCTAGTGCATTTCTCCTTCTATCTTTTATTCCTGGGAAGAAGTTGCATTTGGCAAAAGGCACTGGTCCTAATATGAAATGTTCAATCAACCTATTAAACTAGCTACCTTGATTTACCCTGTTCTATCCACTAGCTACCTTGATTTATTCTTTCAAGGCTTAATTATGAATATTATTATTTTTAATGTAGAAAGTTCAACTTAAATTTGTTTCTGGGTGACTTACACCTTCATGTTCTCTTCCAGAAGATTGGTTGCAATTTCTGTTTCATCATAGTCTTCTTGCCTTGTAAGGCCTTAGTGAGTGAATGAAATACTTTTCTTTTCTTTTTTTTTTTTTTTTTTTTTTGCTGGGGCTGGGTTTGAACCCGCCATCTCCAGTATATGGGGCCAGTGCCCTACTCCTTTGAGCCACAGGCGCCGCCCAGAATACTTTTATTTTCTCGGGGTAGTTTCATCACATTTCTAGAGAAAACTCTGAACTAGTAGACATGTGGCATGAGAATTAGCATGGCTCTAAATTTCAAGATGTTTGAGACTAACATTGGCAGCTCCATGAAGGATAATGTCTAAAATGGGTGTCTGTGAGGGAATCATAGATAAACTTTAGGAATGAGTAAGTCCTGACTTGAGCATTACATCCGGGATTGGTGTGGGACTAGTGCTTTTATTATTTAACTGATGATGTTCGCCCAGGTCCTAAATGGTCCCCTGGAAGTAAAGCAGATACTAGCTCGCAGGCTTAGCTTTAAATGAATGATTGCCTTCCTATGTCAGTCTTGTCCATGGAATGTGGCATTCTTTTTTTTTTTTTTTTGGTCGTTTTTGACTGGGGCTGGGTTTGAACCCACCACCTCCGGCATATGGGGCCAGTGCCCTACTCCTTTGAGCCACAGGCACTGCCCTTTTTTTTTTTTTTTTTTTTGAGACAGAGCCTCAAGCTGTCACCCTGGATAGAGCGCCCACAGCTCACAGCAACCTCCAACTCCTGGGCTCAAGCGAGTCTCCTGCCTCCGCCTCCCAAGTAGCTGGGACTACTGGTGCCCGCCACAAGGCCTGGCCATTTTTGGTGGGCCCGGGCTGGATTCAAACCCGCCAGCTCAGGTGTACGTGGCTGGTGCCTTAGCCCGCTGAGCCACAGGCGCCGAGCCTAATGTGGCGTTCTTACAGGCAAGGAAGCATGGACCCCAGCAGCATGGCAGGGAACCCTGATGGAGGCTCTGATGCCAGGAAAGGAAGACTCCTTCAGCTGCTGGTGGTGTTGCCAGCTGGAAGTCCTTGGTTTAGTTGTCATCCCAGAAGGGGAGTTCTTCAGCTGAGGAAAGCCAGCTAGCTCAAGGCTACTGAGGTGCCCTGTACATAATGACTCATTTATGTGGGGGTTTTAAGGCCCGTCCTCCCCAACCTAGTACAACTCTGAAGCATCATTTCCGCTTTACCAAGATCCTCCCCTGCAGAGGTGTCTGAGACAAGGTCAATTTCTTCCTCTGTTCAGATTTCCCACCCCTCTCTTCTTTTCCTTCCACAAACGTTGATTGTAAGAGCACTTTCTAATAAACCTGCCTGCTAAACACCATCCCAGGATCTGCTTCTTTGTGAAAATTTTGTGAACAATTTGCCCATTAGAATATATAACACAGACCTTTGCTAGATTAGCTGGAGGTGGAGTTTTTGTATGAGAGAGAGAGAACGAACATCTGAGAATGCTAAACTCAGAAGAAATGCAAAGCTAGAAGGCCTTTAGACTAGCCCTTTCTTTCCATATCGGAATGTGTGACTAGGTGTGACACTTTGCTGCTCTATGAAGGTTAGAAGCCAACATTTGAAGTCTTCACCCAGCTATGTCAAGAGTTGATGGTGGAGAGAAAAGAAGAAAAAAATGAAAGGACATTATTTAACTTTGGGTACTTCTTTGTGCTTTGCATTGACTACACTTTTGCCCTTGACCTTATAAGCAACTCTAGATAAAGTCCTTTCTTAGGCCATCTCTGTATCCCTGCGCCATTGTGGCAGCAGGCAGGAATTACTGAAGGAACCAAGGACTAAATGGGCAGTGGTGCCTTGACCTGTAACCCAGATTTCACAGTGGGGAAAAGCTGGACAGCAGCCCTACTTCTAAAGGCATTCTTTTCCTCCCCAGTGCAGCTCAGAAGGCCTACGCCTCATGGAGGGGAGTGAGAGAAGGCATTCTGACTGCCCAGCGCAGGGTGTGAAGAACAGCCGTGGACAGTGGGAGGTAGAAGCCAGGGTGAAAATTCAGTGGCACCCAAAGAGAAAGTGAAGACTCCACGGGAAAAAGCCAAGTACTCTGTAGACAGCTTCTTTCTGTTCTTTCCCCGGGATCTCAGGAAAATCTGTGTGTTTATAGGTTCATTCTCTGCAGGGCCTCTCTTTCTTGGCATGAACTTGCAAATGAGTAGCCACGGAGTGGGGCTTCAGAGTAGGTGCGGCTGGGAGAAAGAGGACTGTCCCATGGAAGCACGAGATCTGCCCTAAACTCCCTAAATGTGTTAAGCAGTGAGCAAACGCGATAGGTGAGCCTGGCCTGAAAGGCTCCTGCCCTTTCAGAAGGGGAATCCTAGTGTTTCCTCAGAGCTGGGTGGAAATACGTTGGTGAAAAGCGAGAGGCTGGCTGAGATGCCACCCAGGCTCCGCTGCCCTCCCGGGGCGGCGGCGTCGGGATGAGCGCGGAAGGGACAAGGCCCCGGACAGCGGAGGAGGAGGGCGGGCCGGGCGCCGAGGCGTGGTGCCAGCCGCCGCGCACGGGGCCCCGTGGCGGAGCCGAGCCGCGGGCACGCTCTGCCCAGGCGGGAGAGCCCGGAGCGGCGGGCGGGGCTGAGGGGCGCAGCGGGGCCGGGCGGCGCGGCCGCAGAGCGGGGGCACCTGGGGAGGAAGGCGGGCGGGGGTCGGGGCGGCGGGCACGGGCGCAGACTGGAAGCGGGCGAGGAAGCGGCAGGCGGGCGGGCGCCCGAGCCCGGCGAGGTGGAGCTGGGCGGCGGCGGGGGCCGAGGCGCGGGAGGAGGGGAAGGCGGCGGCGCGGGGAGCGTGTTTGGGGCGCCGCGGCGGGGAGGGTGGCGGCCGCCGGTGCGCGCGGGGCGCTGTGTGAGCGCGCTCCCCCGCTCCGGGAGGAAGATGGCCCCAAAGGGAAAGTTGGGGTGACGCGCGCGGCCCCCGGAGGCTCGGCTGGGGGCACCGCGGCGAGCCCGACGGAGCGGCGGCCACACAGGCCGGGGGGCGCGCAGTCCGCCCCCTCACTGCAGGTGGCAGCGGGTGCGCGGGGTCCCGGCGGCCGCGGGCGCAGGCGGGCGCGCGGGGGAGCCCGGCCGAGGGATGGGCTGCGCCCCCAGCATCCATGTCTCCCAGAGCGGCGTGATCTACTGCCGGGACTCGGACGAGTCCAACTCGCCCCGCCAGACCACCAGCGTGTCGCAGGGCCCCGCGGCGCCCCTGCACGGCCTCTTCGTCCAGACCGACGCCGCCGACGCCATCCCCCCGAGCCGCGCGTCGGGACCCCCCGGCGCCGCCCGCGTCCGTAAGGCCCGCGCAGAGCTGGGCAGCGGCAGCAGCTCCGGCTCCGCGGCCCCCGCCGCGACCACCTGCAGGGGCCGGAGGCGCCACTGCTGCAGCAGCGCCGAGGCCGAGACCCAGACCAGCTACACCAGCGTCAAGGTAAATGCCGGGCGCCCGTGCGGGCAGGTAGTGAGGGGCGCCCGCCCCGTCTGGGTGGGGACCGCACGGGTCGGGGGCTCGGACGGAGTTGAGTGGCAGTGACGCGGTTGTTTGGGAGAGGTTATCATAAGGAGTTTACTTTGCATTTGTGGAGTTGATGAAGGCCCGGGAAATGTGGGCAGAAAACTCCCTGCAGGGGTCCTAGGAGAGTCCTTAGCTGGTCCTGGGGGATATGGTGCAGAGGGAAGCAGGTGGGCTGGCCTGTTCCTGGTTGAGCAGAGGACGGCTGTGGCTCGTTTGTGCCAGGGGAGGGTCTCACTGAGAGCATTCGGTGGCGAGTCCTGTTGAATGAAATCCGAGCACGGAGCCAGATTTGCGTGCCGGGTAGGCGAGTGGTGCAGACGCAGTACCAGGATAAATAGTGCCCCACATTCAGATTTTAACCTGGGAAAACGAGCCAGGCTGGAGTCCTAGCGAGAGCGCAGGGATTTGTGAATGAAAGATTGTGTGGTATTTTGAGAGGAGATGGAGGAAAGGAGCAGAGGAAAACCTGTTGTTTGTCACCTTAACGTTTCTCTGGGTTGGGTGCGTCCTGGACATACTTGAGGGAACCAGGCCACGCGTTTGGAGTATCAGCTGGGCTACAGTGAGGGGACGTGGTTTCCAGTGCAGCGCAGCTGTCCGGAGCTGGAGATTCTGCACACACACATCTGATCTTTTAGGAGAGTGGAATTTTGAGGAAGTGGAAAACATTGTCTAAATGATTAAAACAGTCACTAGATACTTCTTAGTGACAGAGAAAAATGATGATTTTACTAGAGCCCTCCTGTCTACTCTAGCGCTATTAAATCTGAACGGTTTTTCATTGTGTAAATCTGGCACTGGGCCAGTGGCACAACCCATGGTGCGGAGGGAAAGCTTCATCTCCACGACTATTAGATAGAATTGTAGCGTTTACGTGGTCAGTAGGTTACCAAGAACCATTCCACTGATTCTTTGGCAAAGACACAATTGTGTATTTACTATTAATAGTTTAAAATTTGGTCTTTGGATGAAGGCAGCCCACTCCACAGTGGAGTGCTGGCTTTAGTCTTGACTGTTTATTCCCAGAGAAACACGACATCTACAAATAATTATCCACCATAGTAAAAAATACCATTTGTTGAGCACTTAGTATATGCAAGGAATAAGCTTTCTCCTTTAATTATTGAGTGTTAATACGTGTGTGATGATGGCAAAAAACATCCCTAGCCTGGAGACCTGGATTCATGGCAGTTACTCACTGGTGGCAGAGGCTGAGCACGACCCCTGCTTTTCTTAGCCTATCCCTCTCTGTTCACCTAAAGTTAGTTTGAGGAGCAATTTTGAGGGATTCCAATATTACATTTGGTGAAATCATTAAATTGGGACATTATCAGTAAAGACTATTCTTTTGCCTTCTTGTTGAAGGTAAACTACCTCAGCTCATGAACTCTGCGATACTTTTTTTGGTTGTTCAGGGGCAGTTGTGGATTTTTTGCCCTTCCTAATAACAGGAACCTCAATTTAGTACCTGGAAACGGTACCTACTTCATGTTTGTTCAGTGAAAGAAAGAATAATGAATGAATCCAATCTCTCTGTTTTAATACTTCCCCCAAGAGGCTACTTAGAGACCAAATGGAGTAAAAACTGGAGGAAAACGAGTTCCAATTATTACCAGCTAGGATAAACTTGTATAAATCTCATTGTTACTCAGCTTAAGTGTTAAAAGGCTAGGCCTGGGTAGGAATTGAACTCATTTTGCTTTATCAACAAGACTCTCAAAGGCTTAATTCATTCCCACCTGTGATGAAGAATATTGTAAATGAAACCGCTGGTTTAGAAATATAACACTACTTTGCATTGTGTGGATGTCAGAAACTATATATTTGAAATTAAATTTGAGACCAGAGTTGTTTATATAAATCATGCAGAATTATCATCACAGAATTGTCTTACTATATTGAATAGTCAGTATCTTTTTAGTCCATATGACTTGCTGTTATCTTTTTCAGTCTTAATGTTCATATGTTCTGGGCCCCTTAATAGTTGAGATAATTTTATAGAAACTTTGATTTCTTTAGAATGATAATTCTTTTTAAGAGTTTGACATAGTTATTAGCCATGTGGCTCCCACGCCCTTTCAAAATGCTCAAGTGGAAAAGTAAAATCTTGGCTGTTTGCTCCTGTTTCCAGTGGAGGTGGGTTGTAAATAGTCCCCTTTTTACATCAATTATAAACCACATCCTCATTATCTACTTGGCCTCTGGTATTCCCCAGAGTGTAGAAATGTGTGCTTGATCTTGTTCTCTTTTCTAGCAATAATTCATCTCATTAAGCTTTTAGACTGATGAAGCATTATGATGTCAAACATGATGTCAACAGGAACTTTCCTGAATACCTAATTTACAAAAAAACAAGGATTATAAACATTAATAATTCATGTGCAGTACAATGTTATCACATGGGTTTTCATTTCTGGTAAGAAGTTAGATATGCTTCCCAATTGCTGTAAAAATGCAACTTGCTAGCAATTTGTCTCCTTCTCGCTTGCCTTTTTAAAAATAGTACTCCAACAGGAGAATCCAGCAGGATGCTCACTCTTGATATTGTGCCAGTTTTGTAGTTCTTGTTCAGAAATCCTCAGAGGAGATGGTTTAACCTCTCTGTGGGAAGAACCTGGGAGTCTTACACGTCTTCTTACACCAGCTGTTGCTGCTTGGGAGTGTCCTGGACCAGTCTGCAGCCAATTGTAGAAAAGAGTCTTTATTGACAGTATCATCAACTTGCAGCAGCCTCTGTGTAGGTTAACTATTTTATAAATCAGACACAGGTCGTTAGTTTCCAAGTGTCATTGTACTGGTAAGTAGTACTGCCAGCTCCCTCTCTTCCCTCCATTGACTGTGTCATTTATTCATTCGGTCAGTCCTTGTGCCAGACCCTTTTGGAGGCACCAGGGGTTCAAGGAGTATCCATGATACTTGGTGAGCAAAGCATAAGGAGAGTAAGTCTATTATGAAAGAGTATGCCTAAATCAGTTATTCTGACGTCTGTATTATCTGTTCCATGGCAATCTGAATCAGTGAGGGTCAACTATATGTAAAAGGAAAATAGATTTTCCCCTGACCTCATGGTAAATAATAGTGAGATTTTATTTGAGGAATGGATAGAACTATTTGGGAAAAAGTCATTTTTGTTTGTTTTCTAAGTTAGTGTATCTAACTCAAACTTTAGTGTGCATCAGAATTACCTGTTGAGCTAATTAAAATTCTGATTGCTGGGCCCCACTCCCAGAGTTTGTGGTTCAGTGGGTCTTGAGTGGAGCCTACGAATTTGAACTTGTAATGAGCTTCCGGAAGATGCAAGTGTTGCTGACCCGGGGATAACACTTGGGGAATCACTGCTTTTAAATTGTTGACCAGATTGAGTTTGGAGGTACACTTCTAGCAGGGTGTGTGGTACCAGGTCGCTAGTATTCAGGCTACTAGTCGCAGCCCTGCCTTCATCTTAGTTTACTCATGTATGGGAAACCTGCCATCTTCATTGAGGACAAACTCTGAGCCCCTGAGGTTGGCTGGAAAGTTTGTAAGTGGCGAGAGTGCTGGCCTCTGGTTTCTTGAGGTTCCAGTCTCCACAGGCACCTTTTGGATTTGCACAGCTGCCAATGTCTTGCTTTGCCATCATGGCCCTTCACCTACCTCTTTTCTGGTGGGCTCACGTCTTGCATTACAGGGAAACTGCGAGGCAAGGAAGGAGCCCCAAACAGGGCAGAATGTCGCATGACACATGCACATATTCTGTCTCAGTTGCTGGAGTTCTTGCTACTCCTTTCACTATCGTTTTTCACTTCAAAATGGAGCATTGGAAGTTTAAAATGGAGCATAAAGTTTAGTGAGCTCCAGTGAAGGCTGGGCAAGGTGGTTAATGCCTGTAATCCTAGCAGGTTTGGAGGCTGAGGCAGGTGGATTGCTTGAGCTCAGGAGTTCCAGACCAGCTTGAGCAAGAGAGCAAGACCCTGTCTCCACTAAAAATAGAAGAACTAGCTGGGCATTGTGGCAGGCCCCTGTAGTCCCAGTTACTTGGGAGGCTGAAGTAAGAGGATGTCTTGAGCCCAGAATTGAGTTTGCTATGAGGTATGACACCATGGCATTACCCAGGGTGAGGGTAAGACTCTGTCTCCAAAACTAAAACAAAAAACCCCAACTCAAGTGAGTTGTCAGTTGATGTAGCAAAACCCAACTTTACCCTTTGCCATGGTACATTTTATCACAATTTCATCCCTCCTTCTTCTCCCAGTACGTAAATTTGAGCCAGTATGTGCTTTCCCCTAATTTTTACTGCTTTCTTCAGAAGTTACGCTATTTTTTAAGGACTGTCAGGTAATTCTCTTTTTGATTCTGTTAAATATTTCCTCAAGCCAGAGAGTAACATAGTGCATGTTATTAGCTTTTCAGAGATGATACATTTTCTACTGAGATCCCACCCTGGTGACTGGGCCTGGGCTGCAGCAGGACAGGGCATGCAGCTGAGGGCAGGGCAGATTCCCTGGTGTTGAGTGAAGGCCAGGAATCAAAACAGGAAGGAGGGAGTGGGCCCCCCTGAACCAGGTGGGAAGGCAGAGTCCAGAGTTTGGGAAATCAGCAAAATTGGGAAGAAGCAAGTGAGAACTCAGGGGCCAGGTGGGCACGTAAAATTGGATAGAATTTTAGAGTTGAGCAGAGGTAACTGCTGCTGAGCCAGGGTGTGACTTCTGATTGTGGAGTAGAAGCTGTTTACTTTCTGTTCACCTTCGGTCTCTCTGCTGAGTGTAAAATGCTCAGGGCTACAGGAGGTGGCAGTGACCCGTGACAGGGGTGTAAGTAACCCCGTAAGCCATTCAGCATGAGCCAAGACCAGCCAGTTCTTCCTTGTACCCTCATCAGACAGAGTCTGGGCAGGAATAGATTGAACATTTAAAGTTTTTTTTTTTAATTGAGACAGAGTCTCACTATGTCACCCTTGGTAGAGTGCCGTGGCGTCATAGCGCACAGCAACCTCAAACTCTTGGGCGCAAGCGATTCTCTTAGCTCAGTCTCCCAAGTAGGTGGGACTAAAGGCAGCCGCCACGATGCCCAGCTATTTTTGTTGTTGTTGTTTAATAGGTCCGGTGTCGGGTTCCAACCCACCAGTCCCGGACCATGTGGCTGGCACCCTAACCACTCAACTACGGGTGCCCTGGCTAGAAGGGTTTAATTGAAAATAATTTAAAGAAGGGCTTTGGCTATGTTGGCGAAATGAAAGAAAGCCAGTAAATGATGCTGAAACACCCTAAGACTAGAAAAAGAGGGAGCTGTTACCACCCTAGAAAAGTCCAGGGGAGGCAGTGGTTTTGGGAACCTGAGAAACCAATCTGTAGGTCAGGGGAACCCTCAGAAGCTGTGACCTTCTGGGCCCAGAGGGGCTGAGGGAGTAAATGCTCCACACCCACATCCCCCCTTCCACCTGTCTCCTGCCTGTGCCTCTCTTTGGCCAAGCACGTCTGCAGGGTTGCAGGGTACAGGGCAGTAGGGAGCATATCCCTAAAGGCACTCTGTAACAAGTGTTAAGAGATGTTCAGCATTGTTAGAGCCTCCTTGGTATAGATAAATTCAGGTTGAAAAGGGCAGTTTTGATGATTATCTAAAATTAAAAATGGCCACTTCTGTTTAATACTGATTAAAATCTGTCCATTTTCTTAGTTGGAGACCTTTAAGTTAGTACTGTAAACATATCCTCCTCTTCAGTTTACTCTCTCCCCTCTTCTGAGACATGTTTCTGTCATCTCCTCTGTCCCTTGCCGTCTGCTCACCTCCCGCTACGTAAGCCCAGGGTTGAGTCAGAGAGAGCAATCACTGTTCCTCATAAAAGGCTGGGGATCCAGCCTCATCACTTTATTCTATTTTTTTCCTCAATTTTTACTTTCCTGATCTCTCCACAAGCTCAAAAAGTTTGACACATTGATTACCATATGAGTTGTATTTAACTTATGCCAGTGTTGAACCTGGGGCCTTGTGAATCATATATAACTCACACACCTCTTGTACACACAACTGCCACACTCAAAAAAATTTTTTTCCCTTTGGGTGGGGTCAGACTGTTTTATCATGTCAAGAGACATGTGAGTTATATATGCTTCACAAGGCGGCAGCCTCAGAACTAAGCGTAAGTTATATACCACTCACATGGCGATTCATGTGCTTGACCTAATATACCATGGCACCAAGGAAAAAGAATATTTTTTCTACTGTGGCAGTCAGTGTGTTAAAAATAAATGAGTTTTACTTTATGATCATAAGCTTATGTTTTCAATAAAGCATATGTATGTTTAGTACCTACTTTAAAATATTAAAATGTGTCTAGGAGTTCATTTTAAAGATAGGTGTTACTTTTACCTTACACTGAATGTCTCTGTAGGTGTTACGTTTTAAAAGACATTGCTTTTTAACAAGTTGTAGTGTATATTAGTTTAGATGTGGTTTTCGATGGTTCCCTTCTCATTTTCTCTCCCATTGGTTGATAAAAGCCAGCTTTTATTTGGAATTTTCATGCTTAACGTTTTACCATTATCTTCTTTCGCTTCCTCCTTGCTGCCTCCTTAGGGATAACTCACAGAAAAATAGTTCCTGAAGTAGAATTATCCTACTCTGCTAAAAATTTGCATTAAGAAGTCTCTGATTGCTATAATAAAAACCAGGAAACTATTTTACTTTTAAATTATCCATCAGTGAAAGAGTATTTTGTGGTTATCTCTTGTTTCCAAGGAGATTCAGTTTTTCCAAGCATTGTTTGTACATTTTGCAACAAACAGGGTAGATACAATAATACTACGTATTATTTAAGTCCTGGTTATTTGCTGACTATTTCGTATGCATTGTTTCACCTAACCTACATTATTTCATCAAATCAACTATGAGCTGCAAATTATTATTTTCATTTTTAAAATGAGAAAAATGAGGCTGCAAGATGTGGGATAAATTGCCCAAGGTGAGGGCTGAAAGTTGATGGTATTGAATTCAGCTGCAAGTTTCTTAACCATTGAGTTTTATTGCCTCTCATCATACTGGGACACACAGCCTGGAGGCCCAGGTGTGGGTGGTCCTTATTTAGTTATTTAGAGCTGGGAAGTGGTAAGAGAGTGGGGGGAGGGCTCCCACCTATGACTCCACCAGCAGCTCTTCTATCAGCTTAAACTGGAGTGCGGTTTGGAGGTGAGTGGAAAATGTAAAATGCGTATGCAATTCAAGAAGCTTGGACAAAATGCTGAACACAGTACTTGGCACTTTGTAAGTTTGGTGCAAATATTAACTGCTTTCATTATTGCTATTATTTTGGTAATTCAAATGAGTTTTTTGGTTATTTAGATTTAGAGAGTTTTGAAAGAGGTAATTGTTTTTTATTAGTAAATGTTGCCCACACTTCTAAGTAGGTTGATTGGACCTATTGGGTTTATATAGAAGTGTACTATCACAGTGTTTTTCAACCTTTTTTATCTCACAGCACACGTGAACCTATAGTTACACTTCCATGGCACACTTAAGTTGATCCAAAAAAAGAGTAAAAAAACAAATATACTAACTGTGCTTTGAACTTCTTTCAAAAATAATTTAATTAATGATCCTTAAAAATTTTTGCTGCACACGTAAGCTCCTCCTACAGCACACCAGTTGAAAATCACTGTCCTGAAGCTTTGACTACTACTACCACAGACATGGGAATCGGATTTTCAAAAGAGAGAATATGGTAGAATCTTGCCAGAACAAGGTTCTATGACTGTTGGGCCTGCACTAAGCGGAATTTGGTCCTGGCTATGTTGTTATCTCGGGGTAGTTCCATATAGAATTCTTACCAGTGTAAACCTGTAACCGGAAGCCTGGGTCTGTAGTTGTGCCTAGAACCGTTTTGCATGACCTGTGTTGGTTTTTGTATTGCTGCATCGTGGGTTCTGTCAGACACAGAATGTTGTTGGGAAAATGATAGTCTAAAATCTAAAACCTAATTTCTCTCAAATGGGAAGAAAACCTAATTTCTCTCAAATGGAAGACTAGTTCCAGGGACTTAGAGTCACAAAACTGAGAGGAGACTCTAAATTTTGGAAATGTTACAGGAAAACATAAGAGAGATGTTTAAGCGACCTGTGACACGGGGTAACATAAGACGAAAAAGAGGGACTGTTTTTTGACGTCAGAACTATAAACATGAGAACTCTGGAACTGGAAGGCAATGACTGGCGTTCCGGGTGGAGAGGGTTCAGGCTGTTTTTGCATTCCAGGGTTCCTGCTGACAGAGCTTTGAGCAAAAAAACAATGGCCAGAGAGAAAATACATCTATCAAGGCCGGCGGTGACCCAGCATCGCAGACCTCACCCACTAGTAGTCTTTGGACCATGCGGGACATGTTCATTTTTCACTTAAAACCTAATGGGTGTTTTTGGTGAAGAAACTGGGTAACTACAAAGAAGGCAAAAGCCACCACTAGAGTTTTGAGTTGAGCCTCAGTTGGAACTAGAAATCTCTCTTCCCCCATAGCCGAGAGTGTGATACTCACAAGAATGATGGCCGAATAAAGCCTCAACAGAGCAAAGGATCAGCTTAGTGAATGGCTGGGCAAGTGCACAGCGTCACCTTTCACCCCAGAGTTCACTGTGTGCACCCTTGGACCCCCGCACAGTCTCACCCCCCCCACCCCCACCATGCTCTGGGAAGGGTTGCTGGACAGGAGGCTCAGGCAGTCAACTTTGCCTACCGCCTACCTGATGTATAAGACTGAGTCTGGACAACCAGTCCCAGGACCCCTCCCTTTTTGGACTCTACAGGCAGTCCCTGCAGTTGCTTCCTGGCCATCTACTCAGTCACACACGGAGCCCAGAGTGAGCTCTTCAACACTTGGCGTCCTTCCCTACAGCGCCTGGCACTGAGGGCAGACAGTGTGGTCCACGTAGCTTTACCTCTTTGTTCTCCTAAGGGCGGTGGCAGGAGGAGTTCTGCAATTATTTGCTCCTCCTCTGTTGAGGTTTTTTGAGAAGGACTGGAGCAGGTGGGCAAAAGACTCCGCTGTGGCTCAAGGTGAGAACTCAGAATCCTAGAGAATAATCAGGAAATGCTTTGCGTTAATGGCAAAGGCTGTGCTCACTTTTATGTTTAGACTGTATGGCAAATAATAGTTTGGAAGATACCTAGTTGGTTTCGGGAAAGGATTTCCCTGTACTAATAATGTCATAGGGGGGTATGTGGCATTTAGGCTTCTAGGTTAGCCCCCAAAAGTTTTTAACCTGTTATGTAGCTGGAATATATTAATATTTAACAGTGTTGAAACAATACTATTGTGAAGGAAACATAAAATTGAATTAGACTTAGTTTTATTTGTGTGCATATCCTTTGAGAGATGTGGGTTTAATTAGAGGGTGATGAAGCAGATGAAGGAGAACTTGTTAAGTTTCTCTGGGGAATAGTTATCGTCAGAGATCCTTGTGCTCTAAGTGGGTGAGGGACTCAGGGGTGTTGTTAACCTCCTATGCTAGGATGGAAGCTGTGGCTTAGGGAGCTCAAAAGGCTTAGCTAAGATCGCACAGCTAGCAATCCAGGCCTGCACCTGCTAACTGTCCTATTTTCACTGTGCTACTTACCTCCAGGTCAAATGGCCCATCTAGTTTCTTTGTGGCATTTATTTTCTATTTCATCTACAAATATTTCAGTATGTATCTTTTACTTATAACTCTTTTTCAAAAAAGTTATAAAACCATGATACACTGAATACTTAACCACTACTTCATATCAATCGCATTTTCCTATTACTTATTCTTACATTGTTTATTGGTATCCAAACAGTAAATCTGCTCATTGTGACAGGTCGGTAAGTCTTGTAAGTCTCTCACAGTCTCTTTTTGTTGGGGGTGGTGGTGGCAACCAAGTCTTTGAAGTCTGATAATATGTTTTAGAATATATTTTACAATTGAAATGCATCTCAGGATGGACTTGCCACATTTCAAATGCCCAGTGGCCACATAAGTAGCTACCATGTGGAAGATGGGAGTAAGAAAGTTAAGCTTCACATCAGGGTTACACGCCAGGCAGTTACCAGTTGACGTTGTTACTCCGGGAGTGGAGTTGTGTTGGGTGGCTGTCTGTTGGTTCTCAGCGCCATGTTTGCGTTTTCATATTTTCCTTTGTATTATTTGAGGCTAGATGTCTACAAGCTGCATCTTCCAGCTTCCTTTGTCAGATGATTTCCTCTTAGATTCTGCAAGTAGGAGATACTGGTAGGAAGTTGGCTTGGGACAGAGGAGGAGGCAACAGCAGCGGCTCCTGCTAAGTGGAGCTGCCTGAATGGTGACGGCTCAGCCTCTCCAGCTGATGGGCACGCGTGTGGCCTCCGGGTGCCAGCCGATTGTTCACCGTTTATCTCTTGATGTTAAGGCTTCATCTCTTTAGTTTCTCCAGCTCTACCTCCGTCTTCCTTTTGCTCTTCTGTACATTCCAAAACTTTTGTAAACAGTTTTCTACATTTGTATCTCTCTTCTTAATTTATGTAAAGTGCATTTTGTTTTTCTCAATAGACAATTGAGATCTGAAGTCAGAGTACTAAGTTATAATCACATGTGTACCAGCTCCTTAGTGATGTGATTTCTTTAAATTTTAATTTCCTCTATCTAAGGCAGAGGTTCTCAACCTGTGGGTTGCAACCCACAGGAACTGTATTAAAGGGCCACAGCATTAGGAAGGTTGAGAATCACTGATCTAAAGCAAATAGTAAAAATTCTATAGTAGAGTTGCTGTGAGGATATAATTAACATGTGTTGTTAGCTTTGAACATGACTTTTTTTTTTTTTGCAGTTTTGGCCAGGGCTGAGTTTGAACCCACCACCTCCAGTCTATGGGGCCGGTGCCCTACTCCTTTGAGTCACAGGTGCTGCCCTGAACATAACTCTTAATAAATGTTGCTTTTTATTGATGACAATATGTAAGTCAATTTTTGAAGACTCATCATTTTAACATTCTTATTTTGGAAAAGTGTGAATGTATACAAAGGTAGAGAAAAGAATGTAATGAAATTTCATGTATACGTCTCCTGGCTTCAACAATTATAAAATTAAGATTATTCTTTTATTTATACCACCCATTCTGCCCCTCTACTCTAGGATTATTTTAAAACAAATCTAAAACATCCTATTTCAGCTGAAACTATTTCAGTATGTAACTTTAAAAGATAAGGATTATTTAAAACACAGAACCATAATGCTATTAGCATACCCCTGAATTAAAATAATTTCTAAGTATTATCAAATGTCAAGACAGTGTTCAGGTTTTCCTAATTATCTCATAAATGTTCTCTTCAAAATTTTTTTGTTTGAATCATCTTTCTAATAAGAACCTGCCATTGCAATCAGTTGATGTACGTATGTTGCTGAAGAATCTTTTCATCTGCTGGCTCCCCTTTCTCTCCCCCCCCCCTTACAATTTGTTGAGGAAACAGGGTCATTTGTCCAGCAGAGTTTCCCACGATCTGGATTTTGCTGATTTCATTTTTGTGATGTCATTAACCACATTCTTCTGGCCCTATCGTCCCTGTATATTGGTAGTGAGAGGCTTGATAGGAGTCACGTTTACTTAGTTCGTTCTTTTGGGACGAGCACCTCCACCAGGAGGCACCCATGATGGGTCGCCTCTCTTTTTGTGATGTTAGCAGCCCCTGATGATTTTGCTTAGATCTGTTAATTCCCAAGGGGTTGCAAAAACTATCTTTCTGTCTACAGTACCTCTAGAATGCTTCCGTAAAAAGAATCTTCCACCAGATGGTAAACTTTATATGGGAAAGGCAGGGCAAATGTTTGATTCTTACTAGTTTTCACAATACTGAATTTGTTTCTTAGCCTCCTCACTGTGTAAATATTAGGTGTGTCCCTTTGCCATTGTCGTCTTCCTGATGCTCAGTTGTCCTATCTTTGTCTCCCGGCAGTAGCCATGCTGTCTCCTCTGTCCTTTTCTTAGTCCTCTAGTTATGTTTGGGAGATTTCTTGGTTTATGTCTGACAGAATGTTCCAGGTTCGTTATGTTCATTCCTTGTCCCTGATCTAGAATCAGTCTTTTCTCCCAGGTACTTGTTTCTTTTTACTGAAAGAAGGTATTTGGGAGCATGATCTGGAGTATTCATTGCTAATGGACTGGTCATTGTTTCTGGGCTTTTAAAGTGCATCTAGCCAGGAAATAAATACTGTTGAAAGATAAAAGTGTACCCATGAGTGTATACTTTTATATCTAGTCCAAATTTAGGGCTACAAGGCTTTTCTTTAACCACATCAGTCTTAAGTTTATATTTCCTCTTTCCCATGACATAAATCCTGGTTCCTAATAATATAATTCCTCGTTTGTTCTAGCCCATAACACACACATACACACACACCCTCCTGAATAACAATGATCACCACCACATCCAGTATGATTACTGAAAACAATTTAATTTTTGCCAGTGGTTTTTTTTTGATGTTAGGATATATCCCAGACAAGTTAATATGTTTGTTCATTTGTTTGTTTTTTGAGACAGTCTCACTATGTTGCCCTCGGTAGAGTGCTGTTGTGTCACAGCTCACAGCAACCTCAGACCCTTGGGCTTAAGGGATTCTCTTGCCTCAGCCTCCCAAGTGGCTGGGACTATAGGCGCCCGCCACAACGCCTGGCTATTTTTTGTTGTCATTGTTGTTTAGCTGGCCTGGGCTAGGTTTGAACCCGCCAGCTTGCTGTATGTGGCTGGCGCCGTGACCACTGTGCTACGGGTGCCAAGCCAACAAGTTAATATGTTTTTAAGTCATTTGTGTCAATTCCTTTCTGTGTGGCCATTCTGCTGACAATGGAATAGGTAGGGATTAACTCAATACAGTCAGCATTGTTTCATTTAACTTTTGATTTAAAGTTTAATTTTATGTTATAATAATGTAAATAACATGTTTCAAAGTAAAATGTGGTGTATTAAATATGGCATATTCAGAGAACTTTAGATTTTATGCCTGTCTCTTACATTCTATAGCTTCTATCATACAGGTAATTATATTTTTAAATTTTGGGGTTTTCATACCATCGTTTTAAATGCACATGAACACACGTTTCTATCTTCTTTATCTTAGCTACATAGTAGTTTACTATCTCAGTTTTCTATATTGTCCTCTTCCCCTAACAGCATATCCCGAGACCATGCCACCGTAGTTCACGGGACGTTCCTCCTTCCCTTTTACGGCTGCATCATTTACCATTCTATGGCTACGCTGTGTTTATGGAGCCAGGTCCCTAGCAGTGATTTTTGGATTATTTTCAGTATTCTTCGCTATTCTGTGTATTGGTATAGGGAACTGGCCCTTTGTTTTTCTCTTTTCTTGTTATGGAGTCTAATTTCTGCCCATCATATAGAGACTTCCACTGGGTCTTTTTGTTCTCTAGGAATTATAAAATAGTAAAATAGGTTTAGTTCAAACTTAAGATCGCTAGCAGAGGGTTCTGAGTAAAGCCTTTTCTTTTCTATTTTTAACCTAGCTATAGTTCCCTTCCTTCCTCCCTTCCTCCCTCCCTCCCTCCCTTCGTTCCCTTTTTAAGACAGTCTCATTCTGTTGCCTTGGGTAGAGTGCAGTGATGTTATAACCTTAAACTCCTGGGTTCAAGCAATCCTCCTGCCTCAGCCTATCAGGTAGCTGAGAGTACAGGTGTGTGCCGCCATGCCTGGCTAAGTTTTCTTTAGTTCATTGCTGGCTGTTGGTTGGAGACCACTCTCAGATCCTTGTCAAGTTGGTTTCTCCAGTATAGCAGCATGCTTCATCAAAGTTAGAGAGATAGTCTCTAGCGCTAAGTGAGAGGGTAGTTCACAATCTTATGTAGTCCCTTATGGATGTGAAGGAGAGCCTTATATGAGGGCGTGGATACCAGGAGGTGGGAAGCACTGGGGGCTGTATTGGAATCTGCCTGCCATACAGGTGTCTCCTGCAGTTCTGGAATGTCTGAGAGAGGAAGGGTCCATGGAGCTTGAAGGAAGAACATCTAACCCAGCCTAGTATGGAAATGCCTTGTCAAATAATGCAATGGCTGAATGATTGAGCATAGCCTCAAAGGACAAACAGGGTTAACTTGGTGTGCACATGGTAGCCAGGAGAAGAGGGAGGGAGGGGGTTCCAAGCAGAGGGAACAACATGAGCAAACACTGAGGACCACCATCCAAGTAGTTCTGTGTCCTCCATGTGTGGAAAACACAGAAGGAGTCAGAAGTGGAAGAAAGAAAAGGTAAGGGTGAGAGGTGGGAGTGTCTCTTTTGCCACATTAAAGAATGAAGACTTCATCAAGGGAATCATAGGCAGGAATTTAAACAGGGAGGGACATGGTTAGAGCTGTGCTTTCATTAGTAAGGGGGATCAATTTTGGTAGCATTTGTAATAATTTAGGTGACAGATGAAGAGGGCCTGGATTAAAGTTGTAGCCATACAGAGGAGGGCATACATTTTTATTTTTAAATTGGTAAGTTCTTTGATATTTGGACAAGGCAGGAGTGGAAGACAGAACAGTCAGGAATGAATGATGTCCTGGTTTTGGCTTAGTTTTGGCAGAACATTCTTGTTGGGGAGCAGGGAGAAGAGAAGGGGACAGAGGGATAGGAAAGGTGAAAGAGTGAGGTATGGGGGTGTAAGTGTTGCTGTAAGTTTGTAAATTAACTGAAGATTTAACTCAAAATACTCTACTCTCAATTTAAGCAGTGTTAACTATGTAAATTTTCTTCCTAGTCAAACCATATGTTCTACTGGTAGAAGGTATAATCAAATACAGAATTCGTTTTTTTTTTTTTTTTTTGATTGTATTAAATCTGTAGATTGCTTTGGGTAGCATAGACATTTTAACAATGTTGAGTCTTCCCAACTAGAAACATGGTATGCTCTTCAAATTGATTAGTATCTTCTGCTGTTTTTCTTAGAGCTTCATAATTCTGGTTTTCTTAATTGTTATTTTTTATATATGTATATTTTTATTTGAAATTAATACTAGGGTAAAAATTATTAGGTTACATTGTTCTCATTTCCAAGGTAAAGTTCACGTTATAGTTAAGTTCTTCACCCAGAGGTGTGCTGAATACTCTCACTTTGTGTACATTAGGTGAGATCGGCCTATTTCCCTTTTCTCCGTCCCTTCTTCCCTCTTCAAACTCTCCCCTCCCCCTTGCTAGAGGTATATTTGTGTTTTACTGTTCATGTAGGAGTATAATTGTTTATATATTGGTTTCATATTAGTATTGAGTACATTGGATACTTTTTTTCCCCCATTCTTGTGATACTTTACTGAGAAGAATGTGTTTCTACTCTATCCAGGTAAACATAAAAGATGTAAGTCTCCACCTCTCTTATGGCTGAATAGTAGTAATACTGCATATGCCACAATTTGTTGATCTGTTCATGGGTCGATGGGCATTTGGGTTGCTTCCATGACTTTGCAATTATGAATTGCGCTGCAGTATACATTCTGGTGCAAATGTCTTTGTAGTAAAATGATTTTTGTTCTTTTGGGTAGATACCTAGTAATGGAATTGCAGGATCAAATAGAGGGTCAACTTTTAGTTCTTTGAGGATTCTCCATACTACTTTCTATAAAGGCTATATTAGTTTGCGATTCTACCAGCAGTGTAGAAGTGTTCCCTTTTCTCCACATCCAGGTCAACGTCTACAGATTTGGGACTATGCGATGGGTGCTAATCTTATTGGAGTTAGGTAATATCTGAAAGTGGTTTAGATTTGCATTTCTCTGATTAAAGAGGATGAGCATTTTTTCATGTGTTTGGCCATTCATCTGTCATCTTCATAGAAGTTTCTGTTCAAGTCTTTTGTCCACCTGTAAATGGGGTTGTTTCTTCTTTTTTGATGATTAATTTGAGTTCTTTGTAGATTTTAGTTGTCAAATCTTTGTCAGATTCATAACATGCAAAAACCTTCTCCCATTTTGAAGGGTGTCTACTTGGTTTGGTTGTGGTACCCTTAGCTGTGCAGAAGCTTTTAGCTTGATCAAATCCTAGTTATTTATTTTTGGTGTTGCTGCAGTTGCCAGGGGAGGTCTTCCTCATAAAATCTTTTCCCAGGCCAATACTTTTGAGCGTTTTTCCCACACTCTCTTCTAGAATTTTATTGCTTTGTGTCTTAAATTTAAATCTTTTGTCCAATGAAAATCAATTCTTATAATGGTGAGAGATGTCTAGTATATGTGGCTAACCAGTTCTCCCAGCACCATTTATGAAACAAGGGTTCTTTCCCCCATTGCATGCTTCTGTTAGGCTTATCAAAGATCAAATGGCAATATGTGCTGTGTTCATCTCTAGATTCCCTGTTCTATTCTATAGATCTATGTCTCTATTTTTGTGCCAGTACCATGCTATTTTGATCACTGTAGACTTGTAGTATGACCTGAAGTCAGATGATGAGATGCCTGCAGATTTGTTTATATTTCTCAGAGTTGTATTCGCTATTTTTTTTTCTGGTTCCATGTGAAACAAAGTAATTTTTTTCAAGTTCTTCAAAACTTGAAAAGTTTTGAAGGGTGCTTTGATGGGAGTTACATTAAATCTGTAAATTGCCTTGGGAGTATGGACATACCCTTTAACCATATTGTTTCTTCCCAGCTAAGAGAATTGTATGTTCTTCAATTTGTTAACGTCTTCTGCTGTTCTCTTAGTTTCAAAGTGGAACTATTACCTATGGTGCATAATCTATTCCAAAACATAGAGAAGGAAGGAATCTTCCCCAATACATTCTAGGAAGCAAATATCACCCTGATTCCAAAACTGGGATGTGAACTAACAAAAAAAGAAAATTATCGACCAATACTAGTAATGCAAAAATATTCAGTAAGATCTTAGTAAGCAGAATACCGCAACACATTAAAAAAATTATATATCATGATGAAGTAGGTTTTATCCCAGGGCTGCAAGGTTAGTTCAACTGTAAATCCATAAATGTAATTCACCACATAAATAAAATAAAAAGTAAAGATCATCTGATGCTCTCTATTGATGCAGAAAAGGCTTTTAGCAATATCCAGCATTGTTTCTTGATAATAACACTTAAGTAAGCATGCTTAGATGGGACATCTCTTAAACTCATAGAGGCCATCTACAACGAACCCACAGCCAATATCGTATTGAATGGAGTTAAACTGAAAGCATTTCCACTCAGAACTAGAACTAGACAAGGGTGACTAGACTTTTTTTTTCTTTTCTTGGGGCAGAGTCTCACTTTGTTGCCCCTGGTAGAGTACTGTGGCGTCATAGCTCACAGCAACCTCAGACTCTCGGACCCAAGCCTCAGCCTCCCAAGTAGGTGGGACTACAGGCACCCGCCACAACGCCCGGCTATTTTTTTCAGAGGTGAAGTCTCACTCTCGTTCAGGCTGATCTGGAACTCCTGAGCTCCGGCTATCCACCTGTCTTGGCCTCCAAGAGTGCTGGGATTATGGGTGTGAGCCACTGCGCTTGGCCCCACTGTTGCCACTGTTACTATAACATGGTGGAAGTCGTAGGTAGTGCAATCAGGCAAGAGAAGGAGATCAAAGTTATTCAAATGGGAACAGAGGAGGTTAATATTATACCTGGAAAACCCCAGGGACTCAACCACAAAGTTCTTAGAAGTGATCAGGGAATATAGTAGTGTCTCAGGACACAAAATCAATGCCCACAGATCAGTAGCCTTCATATATGCCAATAACAGCCAAGCTGAGAATAAAGTCAAAGAGACTATACCTTTTACAGTAGCACCAAAGAAGATGAAATACCTGGGAACATAGCTAACAAAGGAAGTGGAAGATCTCTATAAACAGAATTTTTCTTGCAAGCAGTTTGATAGAAGAAAAGTTAGGGTCAGAATTTCAGTGAACCTAGACCAAAGGTGGGAAACTCACCCATCAGTTCTGTCTAGTGCTTGAAATATTGTGTGAAATTAATATGACAGTATCATTTGCTAGATATAAAGTGTTACTTTTTCTCAAACTGAGATACGATTTGCAAAACATAAAATTCACCATTTTAAAATGTGTAGTTCTATGTTTTTAACATGTTCACTGTGCTGTATGAAACTATCACTGCTATCTAACTATAGAATATTTCCGCCATCTCCACAGTAAACCTGGTACCTGTTAGCAATCAGTTCCAATTCAGACCCTCCACTGGAAACCATTGGCAACCACTGGTCCACTTTCCATCTCTATAGATTTGCCTATTCTCGGCATTTCTTATAGCTGAATTTATATAATATGGAGCCTTTTATGTCTGGCTTCTTTCACTGAGCCCAGGGTTTTCAAAGGTTTGTCCCAGTTGAAGTATCAGTACTGCATTCTTCTTTACTGCTGAGTAATATTCCGTTGTCTGAATGTACTGCGTTTTGTTTATCCATTCATCCATTGATGAACACATGGGCTGTTTCCACTTTTGAGCTATCATGAATAAATGCTGCTATGAATATTACGAGTTTTTTGTGTGGACATGTTTCATTTCTCTGGGCATACACTGGGAGTAACTGCTGAGTCTTGTGGTTTGTGTTTGAGGAACTATTGCACTGCTTTCCAAAGCAGCTGTACCATGTTTTGTTTCCACTCTCCTGTCTGGGAGGTTCTCTTTCCCCATGTTCTTGACAACACTTGTTACTGCCTGTCTTCTTTTTGGTTGTAACCATTCTAGTGGGCATGAAGTGGCATTTCGTGGAGTTTGATTGGCATTCCCCTGATAGCTAATTCAGGTTGTTTTTAAGAAAGAAGCACGATCCCATAGGTGAAGTCACAACATGAATTTGGGTCTGAGTTCTCTGCTAGATTCAAGGGACCTTCAGAATAAGTTAAGTTTTTATGTTTGTTTTTTGTTCACTGTCAGTTTTTACGTTTTGTGGGTTTTATTCACACTGAGGAAAGCAGGGCATAGGCATGGCTCTCCACACTGGGCTTTACGGAATTGTATGCCAGAATCCCCCATGAGGCCCTGTCCCCGAGATTGGAATGACATTCTCATGGGGCTTGCTCAGCCTTGGCATTTTTTAAATGCTACATGTTTGATGTTGATCTAAAGTCAAGAGTTGAGAGTCACTGCCCAAGTCTCATCTGGGAGAAGGAATTGTTGGGACCTGGAGGAAGAACGAGAGACTTGGTCTTCAGAATCCTTCAGCTGCACCTTCTTTTGCCACCACAGGAGGCACTACTGAGCCCACACCCTTCAGATCTCACAGTGAGAACTGAGACTTGCTCACTATTTTTACAAGTGCAATAAACCTTGGATTTGGTTCAGAAGTGCAGCATTAACACAATTATTGGACTTACTAGAATTAAGTGTGGGGCCAGGGTTCTGGTTTGGGTACATTGAGTCACATAGTATGTGCCGGTACTTAATGCTTGTTTTGCCAATTTAGAGGGAATGGTGGTAAGGGCAATTTCCAAATGGCGGCTCAAACAAAATCTACGTGTGGTTTTGGAATGCATTTTCTCTCTGCTCACGTGAGGGCAGCTAGAGTTGAAAGTGTGGAAATTGGCAATACAGCAAACAGAACAAAGACAGGCTACAGAGACCCAGCTTAAAAGGAAGTAGGGAAAGTCTCTGGGGACGTCCCCTTTCTACTTCTCAATTCTTCCTGCTTTTCACTTGGATTAAACCGTATTGCCTTTTAGATTGACATAAAGTTTTTTTTTTTTTCAATTAAATCATAGCTGCGTACATTAGTGCAATCAAGGGGTACAATGTGCTAGTTTCATATACAATCTGAAATGTTTTCATCAAACTGTTTAACATAGCCTTCATGGCATTTTCTTTAGTTATTAAATGAAGGCATTTCTATTCTGCATTTAGTAAGTTTTGCCTGTACCCTTCTAAGATGCACTATAGATGAGGCCCCACTAATTACCCTCCCTCCACCCCAACCTCCCCCCTGCACTCCCCTCCCCTCCCTTACCCATTTCGTGTGCTTGTGCTATAGTTGGGTTATAGCCTTCACATGAAACCTTTAAATTAGCTTCATAGTAGGGCTGAGTACATTGGATACTTTTTCTTCCATTCTTGAGATACTTTGCTAAGAAGAATATGTTCCAGCTCTATCCATGTAAACATGAAAGAGGTAAAGTCTCCATCTTTCTTTA
>CAUYON010201507.1:0-30124 GCA_963573935.1 Arctocebus calabarensis | reverse complement strand
TCCGGACCCACCAAACAACAATGACGGCTGCAACCAAAAAAAAAAAAAAAATAGTCGGGCGCTGTGGCGGGCACCTGTAGTCTCAGCTACTTGGGAGGCAGAGGCAGGAGACTCGCTTGAGCCCAGGAATTGGAGGTTGCTGTGAGCTGTGATGCTACAGCACTCTATCCAGGGTGACAGCTTGAGGCTCTGTCTCAAAAAAAAAAAACAAAAAACTTCAAAAACAGGCATAGCCTGATGGCTCACCCCTGTAATCTCTGCACTCTGAGATAGGTGTATCACTTGAGCTTAGGAGTTCAAAACCAGTTTGAGCAAGAGTGAGACCCCATTTCCATTAAAATAAGCAAAACTAACTGGGTGTTGTGGAGGCCCTCTGAAGTCCCAGCTACTTGGGAGGCCGAGATAGGAGGATCATTGGAGCCCATCAGTTTAAGGTTGCTGTGAGCTATGATGCCACAGCACTCTACCCAGGGTGACAGCGTGAGACTGCCTTTTCTCTGGTGACAGGGACAGGTCACGGTTTACACTGTGCATGTAGAGAGCTCAGATAATAGCTGGAAGAGAGAGGGCGCATTACAGGGTGTGGGAAACGCTGATTCTTGGCCTTTGCTGTTTTGTATAAATTCATTGAGCTATTTATAATTCATATACTTTTCTGAATGTATAATTCAACTTTAGTTCTACCAAAAATTTAGAGAGTGTATGAGGCAGCTACCTATTTATGCGATAACATAGTATGTGTTATCTATAGCTACATAAACGAAATTAATAGTAAAATATAAACACATTTAGATGTCATTTTCTACAAGCACACTTCCCCTTCCCCAAAACAATTTCATTCAAACTCTTCACATGACTCCAGTCAGCCCTTTTAGTCCTCTTGACAGTTCTAAGCGTACCCACTTTGTGGGATGGAAATGCCATCACTGGGCAGCCTATCCTAAGCCATCGGTATGATGTAGTAAAAATTAGGATGGTTGTGGTCTCCATTTATCCTTTAGGTAAATACACATGCTCTCTATATGCCTAATTTCTGAATATATTGGAGATTTCTTATTTTTTATTCTTGTATTTTACTCCATTTTATGTGAAAAGGCTTGTTCATAAAGACATTTTATGTATGCAATTGTGGGAACACAGCCCTGAAATACCTACACTGTTTTAAACGTCACTTACAGCCTTTAAAAAAAAAAACAGAGATTTTGTCAGGTGCCATCCACAATATCTAACCACATCCAATAAGGTCATTTCGGGGCCACTGCGTCTTCTTCACAAATGCTCTCCTGTCTGAAATAGAGCTGCCGGGACAGCACCCAGGAACAACAGATTTTCTGCACAGGCTCCAGTCCGAAACTACCTCTTTCCCGAGGGGTAATTTTGCAGGGAGAAAGAACCTCATCTTACATCCAAGTACACACGTGATCACACAGCGTGAAGAATGCACAGATGCAAAACACATTCAGGAAACAGAAGGGAAATGCCCCAGCCACTGACGTGAAATACACCACGGAAATGGATGGAGGATGGAAAACATGGGTCCAAGGATGATGCTGACGTACCTGGCTCAGCTGCTGAGTGAAATGTGGATCAGGTGCGGGGGGGGGGTGCAGCACCGTATGTGCTGCTTTGGACATTGTTACCAGGGACATGAAGACAGCACAGCCAAGCAGGAAGAGTAAGCAGGGGACACCAGGCAGCTGGAGGGAAGGTCACGTGCACCCCCAATTGCACGTCTGGGGCCTGCGCCGAGGACCCTCTGAAATAAGGCCTGCCTGCCCTCCACAGCCCTGACTCTTCCTGGCATTTTACTTCCCTCCACAACCAAACTGCTTAACGACTTACATTTACCACTGCAGAAACTGAAAAAGATGTTATTTAGAGACAGTGGGGACAAAGCCAGTGGGGATGGAGGGAAGACGGTCACTCCAGAGGCCTGAAACCAGCCTCTCCAGTCTGCCTGGAGTTCTCAGGGACATCCTGCCTTCTCTTGTCACTTTTTGGACACTTTAAGCTCTGCTTTGGGATAAGAGTGTAAGGATAATTTTTTTTTAAGACTTCACTTTCTTTTAGCGCATTTTTAAGTTCACAGCAAAACCGAAGGGAAGTTATGCAGAGGTTTCCCATGACCACCTGTATAATTCTGTTCTCCTATTTGCTACAGAAAAATGAATTATTTTCTTGATGTTAAGAACACACATGACTCTGAGTGAATTACACTTTCTGTATAGACATATCGGGACTACCTAATGCGGGGTAGGGGCATATTTAAATCATTATCCTTGTCTGGCATGGAAAAGCCCTCAAGAGTAGACGGCTGAGATCACTGGGTGGGCCCCTCAAAGGTCATCCTTTAGGACACAGTGTTGATCAGGAAGGGTGAGGTTTGGGGGGGATCGCAGGAGACTACTGATGATATGACTTCTGGGGGTTTTGTGAAAGCTTCTTCTGGTGAACAGACCTTACACGTTACACTGGCCTACACCCCTACATCGTGCAAATACAATCGTCGGAGGCAGCAAAGGCGAGATCAGCATGGCCCTCACCATGGTCCCAGCAGTTTGATGTCCCTCGTCCTCTGTTTTTCCATAGGACCCTAGGCCTGTCTCTAGCCACAGCCTTTTATAAACCATGCACAGATTGGTCATTGCCACTACATGGCGTGATTACTGATGAGAAAGTTGGCCTCTTTATCATCTGTGCAAACTGCATCAATATGGGTACCCGCAAAATGTCTGTCAAACAGCTGCATTACACAAATGGTTGAATCCAAGGCAGTACACGATACGAACAGTGTACACTTCCTATCAATTATTTCATAAAATGGTTGCACATCGAGATAGACTTTTAAGAGTCCAGTTATAAGAAACTTTAAATTTGACACACCTAACTCACACCACTGACAACCCTGGAAAGGTGGAGAATATATGCACATTGTTTATCCAAGCACATGAGGCTCTTCTTTTTTTTTTTTCTTGCAGTTTTTGGCCAAAGCCAGGCTTGAACCCAGCACCCCAGTATATGGGACCAGCGCCCTACTCCTTGAGCCACACAGGCAATGTCCAACATGAGGTTTGTCTTAAAGAGCCACTGTGATCAATCAAGAGCCCAGGTCAATGGAGAGTTCCATGATTGATGCTAAAAGAAAGAAATAAAAAATACATGATGATATATATCAGCATTCTAAGTAGACTTCTGATTTTTCTTTTTGACTCCATTCTACAGTTAAAACTCAGATTAGATCTATTGAAAATAATCAAATAGGACTAAGATATATTACCCCAGAGGGGGGGAAAAAAGAGTAAAAAACAGGGACAGAGAAACAGACAGAAACTGATGGTGCCAACAGGTAATTTAATGAGAATTTTTAAGTAAGTTGGAGACATAACACTGGCCTGAGAATGCTGAGCTCCTAGCTGGTGATGCTGACCAGTTCTATGCTCACGAAGAAAAAACATCACCTTTCTGAGGAGGAGGAGGAGGAGGGGGAGGAGGAGAAGAAGTCAAAGAAATAAGTGGCCAAGGCCCTTCCAATGCTGAAATTTATGGCTCTAAATATGCTTTTTTTACAGTAGAGAGTGGCATTGGCCATACGTAATTCATTCCAAATTAGTTTTGAATACTCTCAATGACTTAAACCGAAATAAGAGAAGAAAGTCAGTTTAGCAGAATGTTGGGGAAGGCTCTAATTTTTTGTTGTTTTAAAAAATGGCTCTTGACAAAAGAAGACCATTTCTATTGTCACCTATGATTTTCAATAACTTGGAAGCGACTGTGTATACACTGAGACTCTGTACTCAAGGTGTCCCACTGTGGAATTCTCCTTTGCTGTGTGTATAACTGTGAAGAATGCAAACATATTATCCTTCCCTGACACTGAATGAATGCTAGTAACAGACGCGTCACAAACACACCTGCCACCATAATTGCAAGCGGGTCTAATGAGCACGCTCGCTCAGCCTTCTCCATCTTACGTGAGTTTCCATTTGCCCTTCCTGTAGTAACCCTTCCCCACACTGGCAAGTAACCAAGCGTATCTGATGGGCAGCCTGGACACGGAGGTGAGAATCCTCCTGGCAAGCGCCCCTCCCTGGGGTAACAGAGCTCGGGCACACGTCTACTCGCAGGTCTCTGCAGGCAACATGTCACCGTGCAACAGGTCAAAGGCTAGAAGCCTGGAGACCGGGTTTAATTTTTAATCTGAAAAGTATTTGATGACTTCTGTTTCATCATCAGTAAAATAAATGAGTTTGTCCACTGGTTTTGAAGGCCTCTTCCTGCTCTAACATTCTCTGGTCCCCTAATCTGCTTTTAGCAGACGAGGATATGGAGTCAGACTTGGGAATGACCTGGATAAGCGTTTAATGTCTTAGAGAATAAGGACGTCTGGAAAGAATATCCAGACAGGATCCTCTCGGCGGGGATATACATGGAGACGAGGAGGGGAGGGATGGTATCTTTGTGGCGAGGGCTTAATACCTTTTTGTTTTCCTGCAAAGCATCTGAAAAAGATTAAAATTATTTTGACAGGGCAGCACCTGTAGCTCAGTGGGTAGGGTGCTGGCCCCATGTACCGAGGGTGGTGGGTTCAAACCCAGCCCTGGCCAAACTGCAACAAAAAAATAGCCGGGTATTGTGGCGGGCTACTGTTGTAGTCACAGCTACTTGGGAAGCTGAGGCAAGAATATCATCTAAGCCCAAGAGCTGGAGGTTGCTGTGAGCTGTGATGTCAACACTCTACTGAGGGCGACAAAGTGAGACTCTGTCTCAAAACAAAAAAATTATTGTGAAGCTGCAAGTAATTTGGAGCTAGGTGCAAATAGGAAGTTCAGGCCCAGAATAACCCCACTAGGTCCAGATTCCATTAATTCAATATCCACAGTAATTTGAACATGAGTGACTGATGTTTGTTATCATACCACATATTCCTTTTCAAGCAACAACAGTAAAACTAAGTATAGCTATAGCCTTTAAAATAAGAACCATTATGGGTGGAGGGAGGGTAACTGGTGGGGTCACTCCTACGGTGCATCTTAGAAGGGTACAGGAGAAACTTACTAAATGCAGAATACAGATGTCTTCATACAACAACTAAGAAAATGCCATGAAGGCTACGTTAAACAGTTTGATGAAAATGTTTCAGATTGTGTATGAAATCAGCACATTGTGCCCCACGATTGCACTAATGTAAACAGCTATGATTTAATTAAGAAAAAAAATTGTGTGGGTAAAAAAAAAAAAATGGAGGTTCTGTGATGTAAATTGGACTGCAATTGAATAGAAAAGTCACATAGTGAAAAATCCAAAACAAAATAAGAAGAAGAACCATTAACATACTAGACACTTTCCCTTTATTTGATGTTAATTTTTCACCAACAAACTGTGAATCAGAATTACTTAGGGAGAGCCAGTTATTCCACTAAAGATCCTGGTTCTATTGTTTATCACCTTGTAGGTAAATCTGTAACTAAGAAGTTAAATATATCTGCAGGTAAGTGTTCATACACTCAGGAAAAAAGTGTTCTTTAAAATCAACTTCAGTAGCAATCATAATAAACTATGCTTGATAGTCCTTTACCGTTTATATACAAAGAGTTTTTATACCCAAATCACATGCAATTTGTGGGTGAATAAGTAAAGTGCTAATTAGAAATTACTTCCACCTGTTCATTAAAAGATGTATGGACCTTTCTTTAGCCGTTAGCTCATGTTCCATGTACAGTGCTTAAAAACACACCAGCGTAAGAAGAATTAAGCTTTTTTGGTGATAGGGCATGGTCTTCCTTTCTTGTTCTGAATTTCTGAAGACTTACCTTCTAAGAAACGAAATCCACTTAATATGGTAATTTTGTAAGTCATTCAAAAAAACTGCAAGAAAGAGAGTATTACGTTCAAATTTGATCTGTAAATGTAGCCCCTTCCCTGAGAAAGTTGTACGAATACAGGAAAATAGGAGAAGCAGAACACCTTCTAGTTGCCATTCGTGGGTCTTTCATCTTTGCTTTAGAATCTTGAGAACATACGAGGTAAATTTGCTGTTCAACATTTTAAAGGACCTACTTTTATGGACTACTGTTAATATGGGTAATTAGGCTAAATTATTAATTACTCAATAACAGAATAAAAATTACCATACTTACAAGTAACTCATCCTTTCAATGCCACATATTTATGAGTTAGGATTTCTAGCCCTTGATCCAAAGCAATAAAGCTAGGAATACACTTTAATTATGTATTCCTTTATCTCTTAATTGAATATGTAATTAGCAGTATATGTAGAGAAAAACAGATGTTATTAGCTTTTCTTCCGAGGTAACCAAATACACTAACACACATAATATAAAAAGAATCAAAACCCAATACAACCCCCTCTGATTTAAAAGTAGTTGCCAACGTAATGACAACACCCAACAAATCATCCCATACTGAACACATCAGTGGAACCCAGAATGGACTTTAGAGAAATAAAAATAAGGCCAAGACTCAGAAAAAAATTCCTGTAAGGCAAAAAGGAAAATTCCACATTACTGATACGCAAAATATATGTATTTATTTTGTGCTCATCTTTTCTTTCCAAGTTACACATATCTAAGAAGAACACTGATGAACTCTAACAGGAGCATATTCATATTTTTCTTGCCTTGCATTTCACTAGGAATCTACAAAAATAATTTTACAGTTCTTTAACTTTCGAACTAAGAAATTAAAAATGCTATGAGGTTGGTTCTCATTCTGAATTTAAATCACTACATAAAATACCACTATATATATCTGATAACACTACATTATAGAATTCAAGTAACTTTCACAGGATTTTCCTTACAAAGTTGATAATCAGAAATTAATCTAAGAGGATAAAACAAATATTGACCCCTTAGGGATGAATCTGTCTGCTGGCTTGCATTCCTGACCGTGATGAAAATAAACAAAAGCAAACCAACAAAAATTCACTATGATAAAACGGCTCATGCAACATTCTTAGTATGAAAATAAGGTGGAGAAAACACATGTCTTAAAATTTGCCTTCTGAATGACTCCATTTTTCAGAGCAAGCTTTTGTTTTGAATTCTGAACACGGGTTATGTGATTTACTGGTTTCATGGTAACTTCCTGCAGGTTAAAAAATGTTTTAAAAGGCTCTTTTCTTAAATGTAAACTGGGACAAGTCTATGTGAAACAGTATGGAGAGTCCTCAAAGAAGGAAAAGTAGACGTACCATTCAATCCAGTAATCCGGGGCCTGGGTATCTACGTAAAGATATGGGATCAACTTAAGTGCCATCAACTGATGAGTGGATAAAAAAATGTGGTGCGGGGCAGCACCTGTGGCTCAAAGGAGTAGGGTGCCGACCCATATGCTGGAGGTGGCGGGTTCAAACCCCCCTCTCAAAAAAAAACTGCAAAAAAATGTGGTGCGTGCAGACAGACACACAGACACACACACCACTACTCAGCCATAAAAAGGCATGAAAGACTGTCTTTTGCAGCAAGTTGTATGGACTGGCAATCACGATCATCTCAGCAATGGAAAACAAACACCGCATGTTCTCACTTACGAATAGGAGCCAAACTATGGGTACATGTGTCCATGAAATGCTGTAAGGGACAGTTGAAACTAAGAAAGGGGGAGTGTGCGCGGGGTCGGGGGGATAAAACCTACCCAATGGGCCCGTCGTGCACTACGCTGCTGACGGACACAACAAACGCCCTGACTTCAGCCTTGTATGATTCATCCATGTGACAAAACACACTTATGACCCCTAATCTGCTGAAATAAATCTTAAGTAAAACAAAATAAAATCTATTCTTTGCTTTTTTTTTTTTCTGCATGCTATATAAGATACTACAATGTTGATGAAGTTAAGAACAGGATATGAATTTTTTTTTGTTAGTCTATAAAGGGAAGCTTCATTTCTGTTCACCTGTTTTTTTATAAAATATCTCTAAAATTTAAAATGGAAATAAGAATACATAAAGCGGAACAACTTGGATAAAAAAAAAAAGAACTGCGCACCCATTTGCCTTTGATTCTGTAAATAGAGATTAAACACAAAAATTTTATAGCAGTTCCCTCTGTTGAAATTATGAATTTTTTTTTTTTTTTTTACAGTTTTTGGCCGGGGCTGGGTTTGAATCTGCCCTCCTGGTATATGGGGCCGGCACCCTACTCCTTTGAGCCACAGGTGCCGCCGAAATTATGTTTTTTTTTTTTTTGTCTCTTAAAAATGTTCTCCATTTTTCAAATTTTTACACAAACAACTTTTTGAAGTTTAATCATATCAATTAATTATGCTGATACACATTTCACAATAACTCAACTGTTAGGTTTTTTTTTAGACTCAACTTCTAGAAGAAGCGAAGGGTCAAAATCTACTCATTAGGCTAGTTCACTGCTGTGCCCACAGGACTCTATACCTTTAACTGAATCTTCACATCTGATCTACATCCCCAATACTAGAAGAAAATCAATGTTCCAATGACAAGTTGTACCAATGATGTAAAGTGATTTATCGTTTAGAACGATTTTCAGTAATATAACCTGAAACACAAAGAATTTTCTTCAATGGATTTACCTTTCTTTCTCCAGGACAAGCCTGGCACAGAGGTTTTAATACAAACTCATATTCAATGGGCTGATTTAAATACAGAGACCAGAACTCTGTGGGTAGAGAAGGTAGAAGGTGTCTATTTAACATTGGCATTGAAATTTGCCAGAATATTTAATTCCCTAACTGTTCCTCTAATTGAGTTTTGCTGCTTTGATGTTCATAGTCTCAGCGTAAAATGAATTAATGATGGAAACAGCAGACTTTCCAAAATATACCGCACGAGAGAAATAAAAACACCTGCTAAGAATTTCATGTCTTATAATATGCTAAATTTACTTTTCCTTAATGGAGATCTTAAGAGGGGGTCATTAGAGATTTATGTCATCTCTATTTTTATTCACCAAATTATGATATCAAATCAGTAATCTGGCTTTCAAATATTAAAGGAATATTTAATTTTTGTATAGAAATATGGTGTCACCCACTCACCATTAGCAGGGTAACTAACAACTTTTTTCGAAAGTTGTAATTTAGCAACAAATTAAATTACTAACATTTTCAAAATGCCACCACACACTGGGCACAGCGTAGATGCTTTCACTGGACTTGTAATTTCAGAAATCACCTATAATCTTTATTTTAACAGGCAAAGGCACTGGCAAGGTAGCTAAGTAATTTACCAAAGGTCGTCCAGATTTTAACATTGAGTCCAAATTTAAACTCAGACCTGTACTCATTCCAAATTTTGGGACAATACATAGCTTCTTCATCTTCCCGAGTTGCAGGTTCACTCTGCAGCTTGAGTCCAAAAGTAATCTTGTGCCTCAGCAAATGCAGAGTCATTCAAAGGCAAACTAAAAGAATACATTATGAAACCCCAAATGAATTTTTAGTGCCCTAACAATACACTTAATCAATAACTGCCAATGTTTTTAAGCCCATGGAAACCACCTTACTTTTCCATTAAAAATGTTTTTAAAAAGAGAAAAAAAACTATTTTGGGGGAACCCATCCAGAGGAGGCACATAGCTTTTTTTTTGAAGTTTCTGGCCAGGGCTGGGTTTGAACCCACAACCTCTGGCATATGGGGCCGGCACCCTACTCCTTTGAGCCATAGGCACCACCCCAGTATATACCTTTTTAACTTAAAAGTGAAAGCTTATTAAATGATCACCTTTGTGATTAAAGATTGAACCTATACTCTGATGTAACTGAAGTCAGAGAGAATTCCCCATCTTTTTAATATTTAGTGAACTCTTCTCAAAGAATGGAGGTTTTCTATCCTAAATTGCTAAATCTATTCTAAGACTAGTCCTTCCCAAGTCAATAGTGAAGGTGACAGCTTCTTCTCCATCCTACAAGCCAGGGGCTGGAATTACAGAGGCAAAGTGTACCCACAGAGTGGCACCTGGGCACCAGGTACTGATCCCAGCGTCACCTAAGCCTGGGAGGAAGGGTTCCAGGGGCACAGACTCAAGCAGGACCTGACCAAGGCCTCCGACTCACATCACCAGTGACTCTCACCTCTTGGCATGCCTGGAGAGAGGGGAGGTGTGCTAAATGAGAGATAAATGAATTTGAAGTCAGTAGATTTGCACTCAAATTCCTTCTACCTTGATCATTTGGGACATGCAGCCATTCTGAGCCTTGTCCTTTTAATCAACAGTGTTAAATATAAAGTTCTAATTCCATACAAAGCACACAATCGGTACCCGAAGAATTTCAGCTGAATAAAGGAGAAGCAGAATCTTAGCCCTGCTTCTCAGGGCGTGGAGGATGAACAGAAGTACAACATTCAGAAGAGAGAAAAGCCTGGAGAGGAAAAGCTGACCGTGGCGGTCGTCCTGACGGGAGGCAAAAACCCACCCAGGGGAAAATGAGGCAGCACAGCCAGAAAGACGTCCAAACCGAAATGAGATTCCCAGGGCAGACCAGCCGCCCCAGCAGGCCAGGAGATGACCCATTTCTGGCTGATGAGTAACGGGAATGCCAACTTCACTGATGGGAGACCGCATGAGTCACAGGGGTGGGTAACCTGAGACAAGATGTGAGGGTGGAAAAATGCGAGTAATTAATGGGGCTGTAGAATTCACTTTAATTAAGAAATTCCTTGCTCTGCATGTTTCGTTAACTTAGAGTATCTACAGCAACTGAGACGTCCTCCCAGACGATCCCCAGGACCTTACTCTCTTCAAAGCTGAAATGCCTCTGGCTGAGATCCACTGTGGTCAGCTCGGGGCAGGGAGTGGAGTGCCCCATAGCAGTTAAGTCTGCTGCTGGCTTGAAAGTACTTGAAGGATACCTGGAGAGGGAGTCTAATTTTATGGCCAGTTTTGAACTCTGTATTTTCCATAGGGCCAAATTCCTCGGTTCGCTCCGCGGTGAAACTCAACTGGGGTCAGCCCTCAAGTTGCACCCGAGATCTCAGGGAGGAAAATGGTCTACAAGGCTGGTGCTCGTGGCACAGCCCTACACCTAAGGAGATAAACAAGGATGTCCTCTCCAAAGTGGAGTCACTACGGATGCCCCTTACCAAGGCACCGTCCCCAGGCACCAGTGAAGGAGCATGACGCCACGTCAACCTGGTGGGGGAGGACTGGCAGGAAACGGAATACCAGATAACATTCCAGCCCTCAATTAAGCCCCTTCACTCTTCATACCAACTTTGTAAAGATATGAGTTCTTTTTAAATGAGGGTTCAGAACACTCAACAACTTGCTTAAGGACCCAAAACTAAACGTTGGCAGAGCCATGAGGCGTTCTGCCTCCAAAGCCAACTATAATATATTGACTAGAGACAAAAAGTTCAAGAGAAAATTAACTAAAATAATGTTCTACTAAGAGAAGTTGTTAACATATAGGTGAGGGCCAGGCGCAGTGCCTCATGCCTGTAATCCCAACACTCTGGAAGGTCAAGGTGGGTGGATAGCTTGAGCTCAGGAATTCAAGACCAGCCTGAAAAAGAATAAGATTCTGTTTCTAAAAATAGTCAGATGTTATAGCAGTCACCGATAGTCCCAGCTACCTGGGAGGGTTAGAGCAAGAAGATTGCTAGAGCCCCAAAATTTGAGGTTCCTGTGAGTTGTGATGCCACGGCACTCTTACCAAGGGTGACTGAGTAAGTCTCTGTCTTTAAAAAATATATATGTGTGTGTGAGTGTGTGTATATATATCAACCAGAGAGAAGTAGAAATGGATCACAAATAGCTAAAATAAAAATAAAACTTCCCTTATTACTTAAACTTAGTTACTTGAGGTCTGGCACGGTGGCTCACATCCGTACTCCTAGCACTCCAGGAGGGCAAAGTGGGAGGATCACTTGATCTTAGGAGTTCAGGATTAGTCTGAACACAAGCCAGACCCCATCTCTACTAAAAATAGAAAAAATTAGCTGGGCGTTATGGCAGGCAGCTATAATCCCAGCTAATTAGGAGGCTGAGACAGGAGGATTGCTTGAACCCAGGAGCTTGAGGTTACTGCAAGCTATGATGACATGGCACTGTAGCCAGAAAAAAGTGAGACTCTGTCTCAACAACAATAACAACAAAAAGGAAACAAAAGAAAAGAAAAAAACGTAATTACTTGAAAAGAAGCAACCTTTGACAGGAGACATGTATCCTTAACATACATAATTCTATCAGCAATATTCGATTTTAAAGAGTGAAAGAGACAGAATGGTTATTATAAGAAGCTGAGATAGCAAAATATACTATAATCACTACTCAGAGAACTAATTCTAAAGACAATACATTTATCATATCATATATTATTAGACTATTAATAGAATAAAACAATTTGGTTCCAACAAGGCGATCATTAAAAATATGTAACTAAATAATTCATCATTTCTACTTATGTAGACCAGGTTTCTTAATTTTTTGTTTATAAAGTATGGTTACTTTCCTCATATTCTAAGGTTGTTAAAAAGATCGCAGTATTCCAAGACAAAACAGTGACCTCCCTAACCCTAAGACATCCAGAGGGCATTACACGGTGTCCCTCCCCCGTCCCCATGCCTGCCCTGGCCCTGTGACATTTCCCTGTCATATCTGTTCTCACCCGACCAATGCATAGTCCACTATTCCTTACTAAAAGGACTCCCTGCAGGTAGGAATCACAGTCTTTGTGTTTTTAACTTCAGAGTCTCTGAGGTAGTATCTTCTGTAGAAGGTAAATTTAGTAAATATTATTTAAGGTAATAAAATTTATGTTTACGAAAATCAATTTTAGAATACAGGGACGCACGCAAAATTATTTCCCCATAAAATGATTAAAATAAAACTTCTAGGGCTTGAAAAGGCAAATCTATTTATCCATTTACCAAATAACTGATTGTCTGCTATGTTTCCCACATTGTTCCAAGCTCTAGGACTGGAATTGTGCACAGGAAATGCCAGTTTTCTGTACTGAGAGTCTTTATAACCTCATGGGGGACACACAAGGTACACAACAAACAAGGAAATGCAAAATGGCATTTTAAAAATTTCATGTAGTGATAAATGCAAATAAGAAAATGATATAAGCTAACAGGGTAGGCTAGGACAGATGAACTATTATTATTTTCTTAGGGTGCTCCCTCGTACAGAAAGGAAGCAGCACGGTTATGATGTCTATAAGTTGTTCAGAGGTAAAAACGCACAGGTTTCTTGAAAGCAACCGCGAAATCTCCATGGTTGGCAGAAATGTGTTAGTAACCACCCTCCAAACTCTCCTGGATGACCTCCAGCTCCTGGTACACACACCCGGGGTATGTCCTTCCCCCACAGAGCTGGACTGGTCTATGGCCCAGGTGATGCGACTCACCACCAAGATCAGGCTGCAGAAGGCTTTGGCCTCTATGTGGCCTCCCCTCTCCTGGACCCTCCGCTCTGTGGGAAGCAGCTGCCGTGGTGGGGGACACAGGCATTCTCTGCAGGGGCACATGTGGGGAGAAACTGTGGCATGTGGCCACAGAAAGAGACCCATGGATGAGCTTGGAAGTGGATCCTCCCCCAGGACCAGCCCCCGCCAATTACGACCTCATGAAAGACCCAGGCCCAGAGCCAACAAGCTAACCTGCTCCTGGATACGTGACTTTCAGGAAACGGTGAAATAAATGATAATATGTTCGTCGTTGGAAGCTAAGTTGCTAAGTTTTGAAATAATTCTTCCTTTCAGGGAAAGGTCTACGTTGTTGTAATCTGAGAAGCCTGAACAAAAAGGAAACAGTGATGACCAGAGCTCAGAGATGAGTCGCAGACACGAAGGACAGCGGGTCTGGAGACCCCAAGGACGGCGTGCGTCCGGGCTGCCCCTGAAAAGCTGAAAGGCCTGTGTGGCTGCAATGCTGTCAGTTCAACAAAACAGCAAGAGAAGAGTTAAAATTTCACTCAAAGACAGATCGGAAATAACGTGACCTAATTAATATTTTACAGTGGATACCTTCTGTAAACCGCTGAGCTATGATGTGAGGAATAAGGGTGAGAGGGTAAGAAAATCAAGCAAAAGCTGACGGTATTGGTCCAGTCGGGAAGATGCTGGTTATCATCTCTAGGAACTCAGATTAGGGGTTAGAAATAAAATAATAGTACAGCTTGGTAAGATTCACAGTATGGATTTTGAAAACAGGCTGAACATAACTGTATGAAATATTTTATCCATGTTGTCATCATGCCAACGGGGTCTGGCTTCTGAGTGACCCAGATGCCACCAGAATAGAGCTGAACAGGGGAAAATTAGGTATGATGTAGAGAGACATAACTCAAAATTCAAAAAGGAATTTGTAGGTGTGGTGGTTAGAAATTACACTACAGAAGCTAAAAAGAAGGAAATATCCCTTTAAAAAAAGAATTAATCAGTCAGTAGAAAAGTTCCTTTTGGCGCTTGTTGACGCTGCCACGCAAATGTTAAAGCGTTTAAGTGATCAACTAGCAAAGGTAAAAAAGAATTAAGTAATAAAACAGAGATGAGGAATACCAAAATAAAGTCAGATTTTCTTTCCACATCAACATATGTCTAAAGGAACAAAGTTGATGACAGAAAGATTCCTTTGAGCAAAAAAACAAATACGCTGGTAATTGGCAGACGACTCAGTGGTTTTATAGGGCACCTAGAGCTTCACTTACTGGCGCTTAACAAGAATCTACATGTTCCCATCCTTCCCACCTTCTGAGCAGGCGCTATTCCCAGAAAGCACAGACACGGTGGCACTGAGGGGAGCCTGCCCCCACCTGCTGCCTCTTCTGTTCCGCACACAGAGACGTGTCCAGACCCTCACAGGGAACACCTGTGCAAGGTCAAGTCTAGAGTCTAGCTGTCAGCGTCTGACACACTCACGCTGAGATATGAAGAATCAAGTTTTTAAACATATAAACAAATTGTGATGATGATATTTTACTACAGAAGGCCAGTGTGAAAGGTGACAAGTCACCCTCACACACACCCCTCCACTTACACATTCACACACGTACAATCACAGAGACGCACATACACACAGAGATCTTAAGTGAAAAGAATTAATAAATACGCAACTTGAAAAGTAATAATGTTTAAAAAATGCTCAAAAATCAGAGAGGCAAGGGAGGCACCTGTGGCTCAAAGGAGTCGAGCGCCAGCCCCTATACCAGAGGTAGTGGGTTCACACCCAGCCCCGGCCAAAAAAAAAAAAGGAAAACATCAGAGAGGCTCTTAAAACAAAAAACAAACAACAACAAAAAAACAGAAAGCAGAGCCTGGGCCTCTGTAAATATTCTACGATCTTTTCACAAGGCATTGGGTACATACAGGCTGTCATAATAGGAACTAAAATCTTTAAGTATATACTAACAACATAATTTTTTCATTTTTTTTTCAGAAGAATCTAAGTGAATGTGCATCACTTTTTCTACACAGCACAGTATTACGTATGTTCAGCATAAGTTTACATGAAATTTAAAATGTCCAGGCTTATGTCCATGCTCTAACTTGTTCTGCCCACATATATCAGTATATAACAATAAATCCTAAGGCTTATTATATGTAGTTTTGCAACTAAAATCACACATGAAATGTCAAAATACTTTGGTAAAGATGTTCCATTTATTGTACCTAAAGAAGTCATTAGAACCCAATGGAAAGCTTTACCAGACGTCATTTACAATCCATTTCCTGAAGGCAGCACTTAAATAATCAAATTTACGTCCTACAAGAAAGCTGTGGGCAGGAGAAGCTTCAGGAGTCCGTTGCATAAAAGAACATATCTCCTTATTGCCCTCTGTGACCATGTGAGTTGCTTATTCATCATAAACCCACAACCTCTGCCTAGTAATACAGAAATAGGACTAAATGTACATTATCTCACATTAATCTTATTAAAGGTCTGTATAAGAAAAGTGCATAATGTTTATTCAACAGAAGGTTTTCTTCTTTTACTTCACACTGTACCTATTTTTAAATTGACTGTGGTAGATGGGTCCCCCTGCCAAATCCTTCACCCCATTCCAGTTACACACCCACACCTGCCTGCGTTCTGCACAGCTTATCCTGTGGGCAGAGCGCTCCTCCCCCTCCTATTAATGTTTGACCAATGGAATGCAGACAATGTGCCACTTCCAAGGTGCTGACCACCGCGTCCTCCTGTGTGCCTGCAATCTGCCCACAGAAATGCATCCCCAGGCGGACAGGATCTTTTCAGCCCGAGCTGCAGAATGTGAGAACTCGGAGCCTGCCTGAAACTGACTACAACCTGTTATTCAGGCCCAGCCAAGCTCTGCCCATAGTGGCCAAGTCACAGGCAAACTACGGGTCTGTGAACACGCTTAGGTTTACTATTCCAAGTACGCTATTGTAAGCTACTGAGATTCTGCGATTGAAACACCGAAAACTAATACACTGACTCTGTATCTTTACATAGCTACTCATACAATATTAGTTGCTTCAAACCACACTTTTTTGATTTACCTATCCAAATCCTAAACTACTACCGATTTTCTTTTTTTTTGAGACAGTCTCACTCTGTCACCCTCCATAGAGCGCTGTTGTGTCACAGCTCACAGCAACCTCAAACTCCTGGGCTTAAGCAATTCTCTTGTCTCAGCCTCTCAAGTAGCTGGGACTATGGGAACCCACCACAACACCTGGCTATTTTTAGAGACGAGGTCTTGCTCTTGGTCAGGCTGATCTCCAACCTGTAAGCTCAGGCGATCCCCCCCGCCTCAGCCTCTCAGAGTGCTGGGATTACACGTATGAGCCACCTGCACCCTACTAGTGATTTTCTTTGGTGGTGCTATGCTTCAGAAAACAGACTCAGAATTTTTTTTTTAAATAAAGCATTTTTAAAGATCAAAGTTGTCACAGACAGACATTCATTTTATAACTAAAGTCTAATTTTCTAGAAATAAACTGTAATATACTCAATGAACTGTATTTAAAGAAACCCAAGTTATAATATTGTAGCCTCAAATGTTTCTCTAATTTACCAAGCAGTTCTCCAAGTGAACCAAAAGAAATACTAAACATCTATCCATACTCTAGTTCTTTTTTCTTTCTCTCTCTCTATTTTTTAGCACTTTCTGAGTAGCTTCCCTCTAAAACTTTACAGGTTTAACAGGTATAACTAACTAGTGTTGGGAGGGGGGAACCGTATGAATTGGTAAAAATCTTGAATTAAAAAGTTTTGTTTTTTTTTTTAAATTAAATCATATCTGTGTACATTAATGCAATCATGGGGTACAATATATTGGTTTTACATACAATCTGAAATATTTTGGTTAACATAGCTTTCCTGGTGTTTTCTTAGGTATTGTGTTCAGACATTTATATTCTACATTTAGTAAGTTTCACCTGTACCCTTCTAAGATGCACCGTAGGTGTGGACCCACGAATTACTCTAGATGTTGTTAAGTACAATTTATCACTCGAGTAGCAAAACATATAGGATGTGCCTGAATTACTAGATAAGAATCTTCTGTTAATTTTTTAGATCGAAGGAGAGCTTTCCTTCTTATGTTCCTAAGTAATTTAAAACATTACTCTTTTAAAAAAGCAATGGGCTTTTTTGGGCAGATTTTTGTTTACACAAATATTTTGTTAATTTGTTTCTATCATAATTTATATGGTGATAAATTTTAGTCTTATGCAAGCAAATTATCACAAATCACAAAAGTAATTTAATGAGATTTTATGGAGAAATTTTATGAATGCCTTTGCCCTTTTGGCCATTTATATATAATAAAATGGCAAATAATAAAAAAACTACTGTGAAAACGTAATGTGTACAATAAATTGATGAATGAGACTCACTACAGGTTGTTAATCCTTATTTTCATCACTGTTTACTCAAGCTAGCACCACACATGTGTGTTAACTCTGTGAAATTTCTCTTGAATCCTCAGTGATACAGTGAATCCTTTTAGCAACAGGCAGAATTTCTATACCAGGTATTGGTGAATCTCTTTCAGGAAGTTAATTCAGCAAAACACCGTACTTCAGTATGTTATAATTCTATTTTTTAAAATAAACAAAGAAATAAGTAATTTTTAAAACAACTCCTTCCTGGTATACAAATGGAAAAATACTAAGTGGGCGTGCGTGTGATTAATGGAGAGTAGAGACACCAGCTAGCACTAGGCAGCCTCTCCGGGAAGTACCTGTTGGCTGAGCAACATACTTGTGTTTTGAACATTTAAGTTGTAGTTGTTTTTATTAGTGGTCACATTTTAAAATTTGGGCTGACAGTAAATAGCCCTAGTAGAGGAGAAGTAAGGTAATTTTTCCAAAGCACTCAGGGGAGTCCTTAAGTTGCATGACCTTTAAAAGGTCTTCAAGCACATTGCAAAGTGAATAAGAAGAACGGGGACATTTGTAGTGACAGCAACTGACATTATCCAAATGTCCATCAATGGTAGAATGGAGCAACTGTGAAAGGCGTACACAATGGCATAGAAATGGGAAATCCCAACTACACGGAAAGTCTGGATGAATTCTACAATGTCAAGCAAAAGAAGCCAGACACTTTCATTCACATAAAGTACAAAAACAGGTGAAACCAACCCTTAGTGCTTATTCTTGGTGGGGGTCAGTCAGTGAATGAAAGAGGTACAAGGAAGCTTCTGGAATGCGGCACTGTTTGTTTTAATCTTGTTGTTTATGCACACAATTTTGAAATTTTATCAGCAGTTTACTTACAATTTATGTCCTTTTATGCCTCTCAAAGTTGAATATACTATTAAAAACAACGTATTCCATCTAACTGAATGCTAAGTTTGATTAGACTAGTCATATGCTCAATATATGCTCAATATTTTATTTTTGACATATGTGAATCATTCTTATCATGTAGATAGATAAAAATAATTTTTAAAAGTTCTTAAATATAAAATATAAGAACTCAATATATTAGCTATAAAAATAATTCTCATCTAGTTTTAAAGCAATATGTAATTAACTTTACATTGTATTTTAATATGCTTCTGTTCCACAATCAAACACAATGTCATTTTAAATATGTAACAAATTATTTCATGTAAAAATTCAGAGAAAATTAAATGGTCAATGTCACATGAAGTTAAAAAAGCAAAGGAAAAAGATAGCTTTTATATATCATGAATACTAATTTTAAAATTAATCTTTTTTTTTTTTTTTTGAGACAGAGCCTCAAGCTGTCACCCTGGATAGAGTGCTGTGGCATCACAGCTCACAGCAACCTTCAACTCCTGGGCTCAAGCGATTCTCCTGCCTCCACCTTCCAAGTAGCTGGGACTACAGGCACCTGCCACAACGCCTGGCTACTTTTTGGCTGCAGCCATCATTGTTGTTTGGCGGGCCCAGGCTGGATTCGAACCTGCCAGCTTACGTGTATGTGGCTGGCACCTTAGTTGCTTGAGCCACAGGCACCAAGCCTAAAATTAATCTTTAAAATGCTTTTATTATATTATTGTTGATACTATACAAGGCTAAAATTTCCTTTACATAAAATCATTTTTGTATCATGTACTATGTAAAAATGAAGAAAGGAAAATTCTGTTAAGAGTTTGTGAGATTATGTTATAATAAAACAGTTCTAAGAATGTAACCATTTCAGCCAAGCAGGAAAGTAGGGCTACACCTTAATAATGGAGAAAAATTACAGTTAGAGCTGTAGAGATCTGCTAAAGAAATCCAGACCTGCCAGATATGCAGAAGATGGGGGTTCAAAGACATCTTGTCACCAGCCCCCTCCATCTGGACTGGTCAGTTCCATCCAGAAATAGCCAGAGATGGTACAGAGTGACAGTGAGCGACCCCAGGGGTGAGGAGGACAAGTGGGTAGGGAGACCAGCTTGCAAAGTGGGAGCAGAGGGATGCAGTGACCCAGGAACAGAGCCTGCACATGGAATCCCAAGGGGTTAAGGCCCAGAAAATCTGTTCCACCCACCACAGCCTATGTGGGGTTGTACCGGAAACCAGCTGGAATTCTGGTGGGCCTATCCCTCTGAGCTGAGAGTGCGTGTGAACAGGGCAGAACTGGGGACCCACGGGACTTTGGGGCACAGAGGCAGCCTTGTTGTGGAGGGCTGGTGAGGGCACTGGCTGCTCGGGCGCCCTAGAGCAGAGCACAGGTGGGTTGGGGGTAGAGCTGGTCAGCAGGAAACCTGGCTGTCTAGGCCTTACCACTCCACTTCAGTGAGTCACAGGCAGCAGAGGTCACAGAGGCCCTGACTCAGCAGACACCCAGGGGGCCCAGCTTGGCAGCTCTCCAGGGAGCAGGCCCAGGCCTGGCTCTGGCTCCACCTCCCCAGTCAAGGGCAGGTGTCTCTGGGCTAAGCCCTCAGTGCTGTGGCCCAGTTGGGTAGGAGAGGCACTGTCTTCCACACAGACTACCTTTTAATCTCCAAGTACCATTTGGATCATGGAGACATGTCTCCCACCTCAAAAAAAAAAAAAAAGTCATAGAACATCCTGACTGGACACGAAAGTGGGTAATGATGTCCAGGGTACTCTCTGGGAATGCACCCCCAACCCACCTTCAACCCTTGTGCCACTAACAATCCAAGAATAAAACAAGAAAACCAGACCCAATCTCCATGACAACCAACTGAGGCTGTGGGCTTTTTTCCTAATACTGGAACACCACCTAGCATTCCCACTTGGCTTTTTTTAAATTCTTAAACTCCCAAATTCATATTATTTACAATTAAAATTTTTTTCTTTTTCCCTTTACTTATCTCTCACATAGCACCAAAGAAGACAATTAATCTCAGATATACATACATTTCTTTTTTATTTTTCTTTAATTTTTACCTTATTATGATTATTTTCTTTTTATTGGTTTTTCTTGCTCTCTTCTTTTTCTCCTTTCTTCCCTCTTCCAAAGGGGTTACTTCAACCTCAAAGAACAAAGACAAAGATGATCAAAGAGAATGAGAAAGTGAGAGATGTGGGGAAGGAAATAAAGAAGAAGAAACCACATGAGGAGGAAGCAAGAAAAGGAAAACACTGGTAACACGAAGAATCAGGACAGAGCAGCTCCCCAGGAGATCACGACACACTTACCACAGAAGAGCCCCACTATGAAGAAAGCGTGGAAATGACGGAAAGGAACCCCACGGGATTCAGAGCACCTCCCCCAGGGGATCACAAAGCAGTTACCACAGAAGACCCTGGCCATGAACAAACCATGGAAATGATGGGAAGTAACTATGGGATTCAGATTATTGATACCAAAAATGATGAAGGGAATTAAAGAAAAAATGAAAATCACAAAAAGGAAATGAAAAGTTGACCCAAGAAGTGAATGAAAGACAAGACAAAGTCTCCAAAGACCTGGGCAAAAGATAAAATGGACCTTGAGGAATTGAAAAAGTCATTCAGGAAGTCTCAAAATATGGTATCACGTTTCAAAGACAGATTAAACCATGGAGATGAAAGAATCCCAGAGCTTGAAGACAAACCCAGTTATTTAAAAAGGTATAAAAGAAGAGAGCAAAAGCAGGGAAATCTCTACACAAAGTGTACAAACACGTGAATAACAGGTGTCCCTAAAGAAGAAGAAGAGAATCCCAATGGCATGGAAGTCCTACTTGATGATATTATAAGTGAAAATTTCCCAGGCATTGCCAAAGATTCAGACAAAGAGCCACCTACCAGATGGATATTGAACCCTGGGTCAACTCAAACAGCATTATAATTAACCTTCCCCAAGTCCAAAGGTAAAAGAATTCCACAGGCAGCCAGGCATAAGCAGGAGCTCACCTACAAAGGCAAAGCCATCAAGGTGGCAAATGGAACTGGTCTCAGATGAAATGTCACAAGCCAGAAGAGACTGGACTCCCACCTTCAATCTTCTCAAACAAAGCGCCAATCAGCCTAGGATTCTGTATTCTGCAAAACTAAGTTTCATATTTCATAACAGAGAAATCAAACCATTTACTGACAACCAAACATTGAAGAAATTTTTCACCACAAGATCTACTATGCAGGAAGTACCCAGCCCAGTAGTATATGCAGACCAGCACAAAGGACCACCAACAAAGTAAAGACACTTGAAAACTAAAAGAAAAAGCCTGCTTCTGTGATGGCCCAAGTGATAAAATAAGGCAACATACCCCTACACAGTAAGATGAAACTAGCTGCACCTCACTCATCAATTCTCTCAATAAATGTGAACGGCTTGAATTGCCCACTGAAGAGGCACCGACTGGCTGATTGGTTAAGGACATATAAACTTTGTATATGTTATCTTCATGAAACACATCTAACTCTTAAGGACAAATCAAGACTTGGGGTGAAATATTAGAAAACAGTATTTCAGCCAAATGAATACCACATGAAAGTGGGCATCGTGATCCTTTTTGCAGATACAATTGTCTTTAAAGCAGCAAAAGTAAATAAAGATGGAGACAACACACAGGCCAAGAGAACAATACAAGAAGACATTTCAGTATTTATGCACCCAACACTAATGCTCTCAGATTTATAAAATGAAATCTACTTGACTTGAACAATATGATAACATACACACCACTGACAGAAATGGAAAGATCCTCCAGGCAGAAACAAAACAAAGAAATGATGGCATCACATGTAACTTTAAAATAAATGGGCTTCACAGACATATACTAAACATTTCACTCAGATACTACTGAATATATGTTCTTCTCATCAGCCAATGGATCATTCTCCAAGGTCAATCCTATTCTAGGACACAAATCAAAGCTCAACAAATTTAGAAATATAGAAATTATACCTTGTATCTTTACACACCACAAAAAAAAAATAAAAGTAGAACTCAACTCCAACAAAAATACACATCTCCATAAAAAGTCATGGAAACTAAACAACCTTTTGCTGAACTATAGCTGAGTCAAGGAGGAGATAAAGAAGGAAATCGTTAGATTCTTTGAACAAATGACAACGAATCCACAGCTGTCAAAACCTGTGGAATACTGCACAAGCAGTCCTAAAAAGGAAATTTATCATATTAAATGCCAACATCCAGAAATCTGAAAGAGCACACATCAACAATCTAATGAATCATCTCAAAAAAAAGAAAGAATGGAAAAGGAAGAGCAATCTAATCCCACACTCAGTGAAGAAAAGAAATAACTAAAATTAGATCAGAACTAAATGAAATTGAGAACAAAAGAACCATTGCAAAGGTTAACAAAAAATTAGTTGGTTCTTTCAAAAGACAAAAATCAATAATCTCTTGGCCAGACTAATTAGAAATAGAAAAGTAAGGTCTCCAATTAGCTCAATCAGAAAAGACAGAGGAGAAATAGCTACAGATAATAAAGAGATGCAAAAGATAATCACTAAGTACTATGAAGAAATTCTATGCCCAGAAATTTTTAAATGTGGAGGAAATGAACCAACCCTTGGAATCATACCACTTCCCTAGGCTGAACAAGGAAGAAATAGAACACTTGAAAAGACCAATATCAACCATCAAATTGCAACAACAATAAATAAGCTTCCAAGAATAAAAGTCCTGGACAAAATGGTTGCACACCAGAATTCCACCAAAACTTCAAAGAGCTCACATCTATATTGCAAAACCTATTCCAAAACATGAAGATGGAAGGAAACCTCCCCAGCTTCTTCTACAAAACAGATATCATCCTGATACCAAAACCAGGAAAGGACTCAACAAAAAAACTACAGACCAATTTCATTAATAAATATTGATATAATAATACTCAATAAAATCTGAGCAAACAGAATTCAGCTATACATCAAAAAAATAAAACATCACAGTCAATTGGGCTTCATCCCAGGGACACAAGGGTGATTCACCATAGCAACTCCATAAACATAACCCACCACATAAACATAAGTAAAAACAAAGACCATGTGATCCTCTTGATCAATGCAGAAAAAGCATTTGACAAAATTCAGCACCCTTGTTTGGTAAGAACACATAAGAAAATAATTTACAGTTCCACCAACAGTGTAAAAGTGTTCCCTTCTCTCCACAACCACAGAAGCATCTGCAGTTTTGAGATTTTGTGATGTGAGCCATTCTCACTGGAGTTAGATGATATCTCAGGGTGGTTTTGATTTGAATTTCTCTAATAATTAGGGACACTAAGCATTTTTTTGTATATTTGTCAGCCATTCATCTGTCTTCTTTAGAGAAGGTTCTCTTCATCTCTCTTGCCCAGTGACTGTTGGCTCTTTTTATATTTATTAATTTGAGTTCTCTGTAGATCCTAGTTACCAAATTTTTGTCTGATTCAAAATATTCAAATACCCTTTGCCATTGTGGAGTTGTCTATTTACTTTGGTTGTTATCTCCTTAACTGTACAGAAGCTTTTAAGTTTAAGTAAGTCCTACTGGTTTATATTTGTTGTTGCAATTGCCATGGAAGTCTTCCTCATAAAGTCTTTTCCCAAGCTGATTTTATGTTGTTGGTGGGACTGCAAACTAATATAGCCTTTTTGGAAGGAGGTATGGATGGAGAAACCTCAAAGAACTCAAGCTAGATTTTCCATTTGGTCCTGGAATCCCATTGCTGGGCATCTACCCAAAAGAAAAAAATCCTTCTACCACAAGGACTCTTGCACTAGACTGTTTATTGCAGCTCAATCTACAATTGCCAAAATGTGAAACAACCTAAATGCCCACCAACCCAGGAATGGATTAACAAGTTGTGATATACGTATTCTATTGAATATGATTCACCCACTAAAAAAAGATGGCGACTTTACATCTTTTGTATTAACCTGGATAGATGTGGAACACATTATTCTTAGTAAAGCATCACAAGAATGAAGAAGCATGAATCCCATGTACTCAATTCTGATATGAGAACAATTAATGACCTAGTACATGGTGGGAAGAGCTGAGAAAGGGAAGGGGGGAGGGGCTGGGGAGATACAGGGTGTGACACACCTTTTAGGGGCAGGACACAATTATAAGAGGGTCTTTAACAGATGCAATCAATGTAACCTGGTTCTGTGTACCCTCAATGAATCCCCAACAAAAAAAAAAGAAAGAAAAGAAAACAGGCATACATGAGGTATTTCTTAAATTCTTAGAAGATATCTATGATAAATCCATAGCCAATATCACATTGAATGGAGCAAAAATGAAAGCATTTTCACTTAGAACTGAAACCAGAGAAGCATGAATCCCATGTACTCAATTGCCACTACCATTCAACACAGTGCTGAATCCTAGCCAATGAAGAGAAAGATATCAAGGAATGAGCACAGGGGAGTCAAACTATCACTCTTTGCTGATGATATAATCTTATATGTAGAAAAACCCAAGGATTCAACTGGGAGACCCCTGGAAATGATCAAGAATTAGCAAACATCTCAGGATATAAAGTCAATGTGTACAAAATCAGTAGCCTTCATATATGCTAACAAGAGGCAAGCTGAGAATCAAATCAGAGATACAATCCCTTCAGTAACTTCCAAGATACTTCCTCAAGGAAAAAAAAATACCTTGGAATATACTTAACAAAGGATATGGAGGATCTCTGCAGAGAGAACTCTGAAATAGCAGGGGATGTTAACAAATAGAAGAACATGCCGTGCTAATGGCTGGGAAGAATCAACATTGTTGAAATGTCTATAACACAAAAAGAAATCTATGGATTTAATACAATTCCCATTGAAATACAAATGCTATACTTCCAAGAACTTGAAAAATCAGTTTGTCATTTTATAGGAAATTAGAAAAAAAAAACCCAAATAGCCAAAGCAATTCTACAAAATAACAAATCTAGGGGGTCACATTACCAGACATCAGGTTATACAACAAGTCTACAGTGATCACAATAGCATGATATTGGCATAAAAATAGACACACATATCTAGGAAATAGAACTGTGTACCTAGAGATGAAAGCAGGCTCATATCCCCTTCTGATCTTCAGTAAACCAAATGAAAGCATTTGCTGGGGAAAAGAATCCCTATTTAATAAATGGTGGTAGGAGAACTGCTTAGCCACATGTAAAAGACTGAAACTGGACCCACACCTCTCACCACTTATAAAAAGTAAACTACTGGATACAAGATTTAAATGTAAGATATGAAACTATAAAATCTCTGAATCTTATTGGTGTAGGAAAACTGAAAACCACACTGGCAATTGAAGCAACAACAAAAATAAACAAATGGGACCCAATCACGTTAAAGGGGCCTGAGTAAGCTGTCCTTCTGCACAGCTAAGAACACAATCAATAAAACAAATAAATAATCTTCAGGGTGTGAGAAGACATTTGCACACTATAAATCTGATGAAGGGCTAATAACCAGAATCTACGAAGAACTCAACCAAATTAACAAGAAAGACCCAAAACAATCTCATTAAAAATTGGCCAAGAGGACGGCGCCTGTGGCTCATAGAGTAGGGCACCGGCCCCATATACCCAAGGTGGCGGATTCAAACCCGGCCTTGGCCAAACTGCAAAACAGAAAAATAGCCGGGCGTTGTGGCGGGTGCCTATAGACCCAGCTACTCGGGAGGCTGAGGCAAGAGAATCGCCTAAGCCCAGGAGTTGGAGGTTGCTGTGAGCTGTGAGGGCGATAAAGTGAGACTTCTGTCTCTACCAAAAAAAAAAAAAAAAACCTGGCCAAGAGATATGACCATAATTGTTCTCATAGAAACAGGAATAGGCAAAAAACAGATGAAAAAGTGCTCATCATCCCTCACCAGAGAAATCCAAATCAAAACCACTTTGAGATGTCACCTAACATCAGTAAGAATGGTCCACATCAAAGGTCCCAAAGCAGGAGAGGCTTGCACGGGTGTGGAGAGAGGGAAAACTCATACATTATTGGTAGGGCTGCAAACTAGTACAGCTTTTACAGAAAGAAGTGTGGAGAGCCCTCAAAGATCTATAAGTAGACCTTCCATCCGATCTTGCAATCCCATTACTAGGTATCTACCCAAAAGAAAAAAAGTCATTTTTGTCATAAGGACATTTACACTTGAATGTTCATAGCAGCTCAATTCACAATGGGCAGTCAACTCAAGCACCCTTCAGCCCATGAATGGACTAATAAACTGTTATATGCACACCATGGAATGCTATGCAGGAGATCGCCTGTCTTTTATAACAACCTGGAAGGATTTAGAGAGCACTCTCTCAGGCTAAGTATCACAAGAGTGGGAAAAACAAGCATCCCATATACAACACTAACATGAAACTTACAGATTAAAAACTACAGCCCAAATGGGAGAAAAACTCACATAAATTCAAGAAGAGGAAGGAGAATGGGTTTGGTAAATCCCCACCCAACAGGTACAAAGCACGGGTACATGGCAAACTTCCTCGGTGAGGGACAGAACTGTAACTCAACTGTACCCCACAAACGTGAACGATGTACCCTCATGGAAATTTTTTAAAAATCCCAACCTGTCACCAACAAGCTGTTTGGGCTGTGTTAGATCAGTGCTGCCCGACAGAAATACATTCTGAACTGTGTGCAACTTTTAAACTCCTATTAGACACATTTTTAAAAAGTGGGAAGTGCAAGTTACATACCATTATCTTACATGACACAAGAGTCAAAATGTAGGCCTGCCAAAATAAAGTTGTGTTCAACAGAAAAATACTTTACATTGCTATGGTTTACAATTTTTTTTTTTTTTTTTTTTTTGTAGAGACAGAGTCTCACTTTATCGCCCTCGGTGGAGTGCCTTGGTGTCACAGCTCACAGCAACCTCCAACTCCTGGGCTCAGGAGATTCTCTTGCCTCAGCCTCCCGAGTAGCTGGGACTACAGGTGCCCGCCAAATGCCCGGCTATTTTTTTTGTTGCAGTTTGGCCGGAGCCAGGTTTGAACCCTCCACCCTCGGTATATGGGGCCAGTGCCCTACTTGATGAGCCACAGGCGCCGCCCTATGGTTTACAATTCTTAATTTAAATTAATTAAAATCAAATAAAATGTAAGCGACAGTCCCTCAGTTACACTAACATAGGACCAGTGGCTGCTGAAGAAGACAGCGCAGCTGTGACACGATTCTGTCTCTCTGAGGATCACTTTCTTCACTGATAAATAAAAAAAAAAGCAATTCAAATAAAGAATTTCAAATTTAGGTGCTTACAGAGGATAGGCCGGTAAAACAAATGCCCAAAGAAATCACACTAGGGATTTTGGCCCCCTAACCTCACATGCCCCATTCCCACAGCTCTTCACCACCTAGAAATGCAGTGGGGCAGGGTCCTAGGACTTTTCCCAAAGTTGGAACCTGCCTGCTAATGTAAAGTATCTGTCTCCTTCTGTGTAGACTTTATGATGAAATTTTCCAGAGCACCACATGGGCTAAACCAAAGCACATCCAGGGACTGGGATTGGTAACCTGGGCTCTAAGAACTTCCTTTCCTGTTCTTTTATTTCATGATTTATTTGTAGTTGTAATATGACTTCTACACCTGGAATCCAAAAACAGGAGAATCAGGTGTGTGGGGAGCTTTAGAGCCCCCTGAAAGTCAGGTGAAGGTAAAGACGCAGCTACCAGGCAGTGGCAGCCTGGTGACTGTCAGCAGGGACTCACAGCAGCATAAGGACCGGCTACAGTCAGGATGCAGGAGTGTCTTAGAAGGAATCGCCCTAAGGTAGGAGAACGCCCAAGCCCCTAGGGCAAAATCAAGGAAAACGTTCCAGAGAGAGAGAAGAAAAAGCTGAGCACCCCAGAGTGACCATCACCCTGCTACCCTGGGACCCAGTCACTGCAGAGACTAAGGGGGCCCTTCGGGGCATGTAAGATCCAGGAAGGAGCAAGGTAAAGACGGTATTAACAGTGGAAACCTGCAGAAGTGAAATACGAATTAGCAGTTTGAGCGGCCGTCAGCACCTGCCCTGGATACAGTGGAAGGGAGTGGGGGTGACAGGTGGACTCTGAGAATAGTTCTCAGAGGTACAGGTGAGTAACCCTCTGAGAATACACTTAACTGGCAGAATCTGAACAAGCAGAATAGGCATAGAGGCAGCAAAGTCAGAAACTTGTTTGAGGGGGTACAGCTAAACCCCATTTTTAGTTCCAGGGTAAGGAAGCCTTGGAAAGTAAGAATTACCCACATTAGTAAGACTCCCAAGTTAGAGTGAAGTAACTTGGGCACTAATCCCACACGTGTCACCGTCTTGCTGTGTGACTTCTGTTTCTCCAGATTTAAAATGGTATTGATGTAACACACTGCTTTCCTCTACAACTCAGGGTTGCTTTCAGGATCAAATGCTATCGAGTGTAATCCTCTGGAACACTGTTTTTCAACCTTTTTTATCTCACGGCACACTTGAACCTAGAGTTAAACTTCCACAGCACATTTAAATCATGTGGAGCAAATAAAAGAGTAAAGAAAAGAATATACTTACTGCGCTTTGATCTTCTTTAAAAAATAATTTAACTAATGATCTTTAAAAATTTTTTGCCGCACACCTAAGTTCCTTTCAGGCACACCAAAGTGTTGTGGCACACCGGTTGAAAATCACTGCCTCTATCAGTGTTGTTTTCAGGATCAAGTACATAGCAATTTTGAAAGTACAAACTTCTCATGTAATTCCAAGAGTTTTAAAGCTATTCACTAAGCAGTTATTAGCAGATTCACACAATGCAATTTTTTGTGTGTGTGCATGTGTGTGTGTGTGTAGAGACAGAGTCTCACTCTATCGCCCACGGTAGAGTGCTGTGGAGTCACAGCTCACAGCAAACTCCAGCTCTTGGGCTTAGGTGATTCTCTTGCCTCAGCCTCCCAAGTAGCTGGGACTACAGGCGCCCGCCATAGCGCCAGCTAATTTTTGATGCAGTTCAGCCAGGGCCAGGTTTGAACCCGGAGCCCTCGGTATATGGTCAGCGCCTTCCCCTCTTTAATTTGGGGAAGGGTAGGTGGTCAGGGCTTCAGAAGGAGAACATGCCGTACTCAACACCCCATCACACACCAGCCACTTGCACTCACGTCTAGAGAGCTCACGGAGGGGCCCAGGGCGCTCAGATTCTAAGATGGTCTTGAAGGACCCAGAATGTGTTTGCCCAAAGCAGTGGTTCTTTTTTTTTTTTAATTGTTGGGGATTCATTGAGGGTACAAGAAACCATGTTACACTGGTTGCATTTGTTGGGAAAAGTCCCTCTTACAATCGTGTTTTGCCCCCAAAAGGTGTGGCACACACCAAGACCCCAAGACCCCAC
>CAUYON010201502.1:0-15982 GCA_963573935.1 Arctocebus calabarensis | reverse complement strand
GATGCTCGGTGCTCCTTCATGGGGGTTGTAGGGAAAGAACACCTGAGGAAAGAGCATGTGGCAATCCTTACGCATGCAGCCCTCGCAGGTCATTACTGTAACTCTCCACACCTGGTGGGTATGTCATGCCTTTAACTCTCCTCACCTGGTGGGTATAACCTTAATAAATAGTCATTGCAGAGGGGCCTGGGGGCTACCCTGCAACTAAGGTTAGCTCACCTCCCGCAAGCTTGTACTTCAAATCCATGTCACGCCTGGTTCCTTCTTGTGGCAACCAAGACCAGGACATAGGGGCCCCGACACAGGGTGATGAATCCAATCTTCAAGAAGAATGGCTATCATCCATTTTTTCCTTGAGGCAATGATGTCTCTAATTTTTAATAAAAAATTGAGAATTTATTGAAATGCAGATACACCAGACTCAATGGATGGAAATTTCTATATGTCTGAGTTCCAGAGTGCTCATATATAGCAAATATGTATGATGAATTTCATAATTACTGAAGTTCAATGAAAAAAATTCTAGATTCTTGGTGCTCAAAGTGCAGCCCTTAGATCAGCATCGTGTTATCACCTGGGAACGTGTCAGAAGTGAAAATCTCAGGCCCCATCCCGTACCTTCTCTATCAAAAACATCTTATCAAATCTGTATGCTTATTCAATTTGAGAAGCAATGATCCAGATAATAATTTAGATCCTTTTAACCATTATGTCCATTTGGAAAGATCAAGTCTTAAGGTGTCTATCAAAATCTTAAAGCTTTGGAATCACATAAATAATAGACATAAGCAAATAGCAATTTTCAAATAAAAATTAGTAAGAGGAAAATAATAAGTGTTATAGTAGCAAGTTAATTCCCACTGTCTTAGTTTTGTTTCTCATACTTGTATCATATTCTATGAGTGATTATACATTTGAATTGAAAATATATGGAGAGATTTTTCTTGAAATAAATAATATGTCTAAAGTCCTAAACTGGAGAAAGGGCCTGCCTGACTGTATATATATGCAATGAGCTCTATGTGCTGGTGTATTAAACATAACACAGATGTATTAAAAAAGACTGAGTCCTAAATGCACAGGTTTATTCACGTAGAACCTTAAATAAGTTGAAAGTGTCTATAAATTTAGACGGAAAACAAGGGATAACTGCTGGTAGATTTTTGTGTTTGTTTTACAATGGAAAATAAAAATCAGGTTTGAGACACTCTGAAATGGAGAGAAATTAGGGGGATGGAGGTAAAAATTAGGGGAATGGCCAAATTCCCAGCCACTTAGGTAGGAAAAAAATTAAAGCCTTAAAAGAAGTCAAGAAGTGGGATGTAAAAGGAATTTTTGATCCACAGATGACCAATTAGTGACAGAAAAACACGGCATCTCAGGGAGAAGCAATTATAAATATATTAAAAATTTATCCTTGGAAGTACCATTTTTACGGCATGCCGGGGCTGAGGAGCAATTTGAAAGCACTGAGGGAGGCAGTGCGCTCACCACTGGTCCTGTTTATTGAAGGTATCCCCGGTCAATTCAGTGTGTAGCGGAATTTGGATGTGAAATTCAGAGAAAAGCAGGGTCTGCAATTAGAGGTTTGACAGCCACTAGAATTTTAGCCATAAATAAAGTCATGGATGATTTTCTCCGATAGGAGCATGTTGCAGAAAACTCAAATTAGAAACTTGAAAACTATCAAAGAATAAAGAGTTGGTGGAAGAAAAGATGTAAAAAGAAGAGAGTGAAAATGAGAAGCACAGAGGTGAGCAACAAGTTAGCATTAGTCAAATCAATTGCTTCCAAGGACGTAATTAAAATAGGAAAAGAGAAGATTTTTCTCTTGTTTTACAATTTCAGGCAAGAAAATTCAGGTTGTGTATAAGTGGATAAGAATTGCACTTGTAGAGTCAATTCACTGAATTTAATGATGACAGAGAGATAGAAAAACAAATGTAAAATGTGGCAGTGAGTAGAACCTTTCCTCCCAAAGCTGGTTATAGAGTCCTGCTGGCGGTTACCTGTTGGGTATGCCCAATTCTTAATGTCCTCCCACAATCAGACCCAGACTTTTTCAACCAGAGAATTTTTCAATTTTCATTTCTGCCATAGAAAATCAGCAATCAGGACTTGATGCCAACTAACATTATTTTTGAAAATATTATATAAAATTGTTTTTCCAATGTAAATAGCTTACCTAAAAAATCCTGATTCTGGGAAGAATAGACCCCTATTTGTCACATGATTCACTTCATGGAATGAAGGCTTTCATCTTATGCCTTTTAACCAAACTAGTTTTAAATGATGTTTGTTTTCCAGAATATTCATCAGGCTATAGAAAAAATACTAGTAAGTTTATTTTATGCCATTTCTTTCTCATCAGAGAAATTTCCATAAGATTCTTCTCATTAAGCTGACATTTTATTTCTCTAGTCAAAGGTACAATCTACAGATTCGTTTAACAGTGGAAAGAAACAAATATTTAATTAGCTCCTGCAGTCTTTATATTTCTCTGTCCCAAATGGTCAGTATGTTTACAAACAGCCACTGTGGTAAAATTATTCAAGCAATAGGTAACTGTCAAAATCCAGATATTTTTATCATATTTTTGTATAAAATCTACATTATTGCATGAGATAGCACAACAAATTTCATTAAATAATTTCACTTATTTCTCATGATATCATGCTATCTGGCGCCAGAACAATATATCCAATTTTATTCCATTACCCAAATCACCAGAATAGTTATTCACTTTTCTAATATTTTATAACCTATTGGAGATTCTTCAGAGTTCATGAGGATATTCCTAGAATTTCCTAAACATAGGAATCTTTCAGAGGACATAATAAAAGTGAAGAAAGAAAGAACAAATAACCAAGTGCAGACGGGTTTACCCGTATGTCTTTCCTCCTACTTCCTAATGCACCGAGTTCTCTGTCCTCCGGGGGCCTGCAGTTTATAATCACACTTCTCTCTCAATACAGCATCAACACCGTTTAGAGTGGGGATGCCAGAATATAATTTTCCACTATGGGAGTATCTCTCGACCACATGTCTCAAAACAAAGCAAAAAACGTCAATCATAATTTTCCTTATCTCTGAATGTGCTTTCGCAAAACTCTGGGAAGAAAAGTGTCCAAGGAATATGAAGTGGGAAAAACTATTTCAAATATTGATTTGAGTTTAGGAACTGGAATGCTAAAATTTGGCTGCTGGTGCTAGCAAAATTTAGATCATGGTAGAGACATTTAAAACAGGAATTGAATTGGTTTCATGCTGATGGAAAAGTGTTTGGGGAGGATAATAGGAAATGGAAAAAGAAAAATACCAAGTATATAAAATGTCTCACATGTGTGTTTAAAAAGCTATGAGGATTCTGATGAGTGTTCAAAAGGTTCTAGATCAAATTTATCCTAAAGATCTTGAGGAAAGAAATTGTCTTCTGTCTATTCCATTGTATTTTCCTTATCTTTTCCTATTTTTTCAAGAAATGACTGAATTAGTGCCTGGTGCTCCTGGAAGTAATCATTGGTTTTGATCTGTGTTTTCCTCAAGAAAAAGACAAATGCTCATCCTACTACCAAAGGATGAGCTTGTGGTCTCCACCGTCAGAGATGCAGAACAGAGACAGTGCTCACACTGCCTGAATCATCTCTATTTCTTTGTGACTATGGCAGTAGCAAAAAGACAAGTCTATGTCAGATGACGACCTCATGCTTTCAGGCAGGGCATGACATATGTATACACAGTCAGAAATCCTACCTTGGTCCTCTCCCTTGAATCCTTCCAAGATCCCTTCCCATCAACTTCCCCATTAGGGTCTGTTGTTCTGGACCAGACAACAGCTGCTCTGTCTTTTGTTGTTTTGCTACGCTGTGATAGATCCGGGACGATTGCTTGTGAATATTGTGGAATCCCTGTTCCAAAACAATAAATATCATATTGGTGTCATGTGATCAAAAGAATTACATGTTAGGTAGTTGGTTATTGATTTATGTATCCTCATATTTTAGTGCAATGACTGAGATATGGAATGTACTTAAGGAATGTTTATTAAAGAATAAATGGATGAAAAAAAAAGAATTACTGGTTATGTTTTCACTCTTTACTACATGGTGTTGCTAAACTGGCTGCTTAGTATTTCCCCACTCCTTTTACTTTTAATTCTCAATTTTGACTGAGAAAATTTTTCTTCTACTATTCAATGCTATTTTTAAAAATTTCTAAAGTAATATTAATCTCTAATTATGTGCCTCTAATGCCACGCATATCATCCTGAGAATATATTCGCTAAAAATCTTAAAGTTCCGAGCAACCTCTCTTACAGAGTTATTACAGAAGAGAAACCAGTTTTTGAATTTGGATTATTTATTAACATGTTTATGACTTTATTTTGTCACTAGTCACTTTAAGTTGAAACAATAGGTCCATGTCACTGGTGATAATCTCCAGAAGGGCAGGACCTTTCGTTTTGATTTCTGTACAGAACAGGTATGTTTTTCACCTCTACAGCTTTGCTTTTCTGTTGTACAGATCAGAGGAAGGTAAACTAATATATAATAAGTGATTGAATACTCTATGAATAAAATTTTATTCTAAGTCATTCAGATCATTTAAGCTCTTTCTTCTAACTGGGTTGCTTTATATCTATTTAGAAACTGACAACTTTGAAGAATTAGCAAGGAAGTCTTACTCACCGTGAGTTTCTTTAGCAAAACAATAGCAAATGACAAAAACTGTAGTATTTTAAGTAGTACATGATTTATCTGGATTTATATTTTATAGAAAAATTGTGGAAAAAATTCTGAAAGTAAACTTATTGTTAACCATAACATTTATCATGTATAATCTTATAAGGAATTTTAATATGTATTAAAGAAGAATTAAATATTAGATGTCTGTGAAAGTAGTTTTTATAAGATGGTTTATTCTCATTCTTTTAAGAATTTGGCTTCCTAAGGCAAACTGTTTTCTATAACAGTGATAATTTATATGATTAGATGTTTTCTTATACCAGGTTATGAAATTAATTTTCATCTTAATTAGTGCCCACAGCAATGATTATGTTAATAATCCATTTAGTTAATTGCATTTGCTGAGTTAGTTGTGTTTCATTTTGGGCATTGCTGATAAGCCAAGGTCAGTATGTCTCCTCATCGGTATTTAGTAACTGATGTAAAGTAATAATAATGAATAGTATAACCTGTATTTACAAACCCTAAATTACCTGTGGTCATATTTCTTTTGATGACCTATAATGTTGTTCTTAAGAGTCTCAGTTTCAGCTCTTTAAAAAAAAAAAAAAAAACTGAATGCTTATTAGGTCCTAACAGCCTGATACAGGCTAAGCAAATTTACAGACTACTTTTTTGTTATAGAAAATGCCAGTAGATTCATTGTCCGTGGGAATTGTAATGATCTAGATTACCTTCTTCTTGTTTATCATCCATGTATTTCTCTCTTGTTGGAAGAAATCTGTTTAGGAAGCCAAGTTAAGGTCATGAAATTCTCTTGGAAAAAAAAATCAAAAGAATATGATGAAAGAGACCTGAACAAATTTCATAAAATCTTAATTCTTCAAAGGGTATAAAAAGACTAGGTGCTATTTTTCATCTTAGAGCAATTTTGTAATTAGTATATAAATTCTTTAAAAGGTCATGATCCCTATTCACCTAGAAAATTATTAGGAATCAGAACACCACCCTTTCATTTACTTTACTCTAGCACAGCTTTGTAATCACAGGTCACGGTTATAAATAATTACCTATACATTAAAGAATTGAAGTCGTTTGCCACAGGATATACACGCGCACTGCCCATTTTTTCCACCTCTGTGTTAATTCTATTCAAGATTCTTTGTTACCTCATTTTTGGTAGCTGGTGGCAAGGAAGGGCTCAATACTCTATACTAATGACTTTCTGATGAAAGAGCTTGTAAAGTAATTCTTGAACTTGTGCTTGCCCATACCCAAGTTTGCAAAGATCTGTTCACCACGTTTAACTTGGCAAGTTATTTTTTGCATTAACAAGGTAGAAGGGGAAAGTAGATGGACATGGGTAGTTGTTTCAGAGGAGGGAAAGGAAACACAAGTTATTCTGAAATGTGGGAAGGTCTGCAGAAGAGACAGAGTATAGTGAAAGAGTACGGCAAATCTATTTTCTCATGGGTTAAGCTTAATTTTTCTCTTAACTCTAATTTATCTGAAGAATATGTTTGTTGATAAAACAAAAAAATCATTATAAAAACAATTAAAATATGGCTATGGGCTTTTGGTTTCAGCTTTGCTGCGCTAAAAAATTGAAAGTCATTACTCTCCTCATTAAAACAAGAAAAATTAGACAAATTAATTAGCAACAATTTTTCTTATTTCATAAAAAAAGCAAAGATCCCAGGGCAAACTATAATCTCAAACCAATTCCAACTAAAGAGTAAGGTGTGTCCAGAGAGTTACAGTCAATATCTGCCTACCTGGAGCAGAAGCTGCTGAAGCTGTAAACTGGTAAAATGGGTAAAAAGGTATAAATAATGAGTTTAATAAATTACTGAGAACTGATTGTGGACTAATGGGAGTGAAAATTCCCTAAAGACTGTAGTCTTAGGGGTAACTTGGGAATTGGGAAGATCTTTATTTGCCAAAGAACCCATCAAGCTCATATAGTTATAGTCTGAAAAAAATGTCCCTGTCATGTCAAACAGAGGGAAAACAGTATTTCTCTGTGTAATAGTGCCAGAATTTTTCCACAATCCAGGCTAGTCTCTAAGAATAAAGGCTTTTCCTTTTCTAGATTAGATAGAGCCTTATCTCAGCTCAGGGAAGGACATTCCTCTCATTTAAGCTCCCTATAACCTTCCTGCCTCAAAGAAAAAGAAAAAAAAAAAAGTAAATAGTCACCAAGGTTCCAAGAAAATAGGCTAAGAAAGTTGTAGCCTGGGAAAGAAGTGGAAACAGGAAGGTTACATCACTTGAGAAACAATTGTGAAAGTCCAGCCAGCCCCAAAGCATTGGTTGAGTAAAATACGTTGCATCTTAGAAGGGTGCAGGTGAAACGTACTAAATGCAGAATACAAATGTTTTCATATAGTGTTTAAGAAAATGCCATGAAGGCTATGTTAAACAGTTCAAATTGTATATGATGTCAGCATATTGTGCCCCATGATTGCACTAATGTACACAGCTATGATTTAATAAAAATTAAAAAAAAATAAAAAATAAATATTTCTACCAAGCAGGAAAAAAATAATAAAATTTTGCATTGAATCATAAGATTTTACCATGTTCCCCCTAATGTTCAACACTTTGTCTCCACACTAACGGGGCTCTATTGTAACACAAAATGAAGCTGAAAGAGCTATAAGACACAGAATTCCCCTAAAGTGGAGTATTTAGAAAAGCACAAAGTAAATCTATGACACAGAGCGCAACACAACATTAGAGTAGGATTGTGAAGCCGTTAGCACCTACCGCTGCAGCAAATGTAAAACAGAGCCCTACTCCTAGCTAATCTACTCTCACCGAAATAGCCTATTTTTCTCAATTTTCATTACATGTCTAGCTTTCATATATTACAAGGTATGACCAAAAAAGAAGAAAAGAACATTTTCTGAAGAAAGAAAGCAATCATCAGAACTCAGCTCATATGTGAGACAGATGTTGGAATTACACAAAGGGAATTAAAATAAGCATAACTAATATGTGAAGAGCTCTAATGGAGAGTTAGAAAACATTCCAGAAGACTGAGGCAGGAGAATCGTCTAAGCCCAGGAGCTGGAGGTTGCTGTGAGCAGTGTGACGCCACGGCACTCTACCCAGGGCGATAAAGTGAGACTCTGTCTCTACAAAAAAAAAAAAAAAAGAAAGAAAGAAAAACAGTTGTATTATGTTAAAACTTCAGAAAACCAAAGGTAAAGAGAAAATCCTATAATAATGCTTTACGCATAGAAATAGAATAAAAGTTACAGAAGACTTCTCATCAGAAAGAGAACTAAGTGAAAATGTGAAATGTTTGGAAAATGTAAATGCCAACCTAGAATTCTACATGCAACAGAATGATCTTTCTAAAGAGAAGAAAAAATAAAAGTTTCCAGAGACAAACAAAAAGGGATGGAATTTACTCTCAGGAGCCTTCCCTGCAAAAATGTTCACTGGAGTACTTCCACAGAAGAAAAATCAATTAGAAATTTGAATGTATAACATTTATTCTTATTGAAGAATAAATAAGCATGGGCAAACAAATAGAGAAAAGAAAATGTTTTCTTTTTCTTAATGACATTAAAATATTGCTGTTAATTTATTGCCAATGCAGTATTATTCTATTACAATTACTATATATTTATAGTAAAATATATATACGTGTGTGTGTATGTATAAAATTATACTGAAGTAAAACTGTATAACTTGGCTTTAGTATGATGCGGTTATAGCACATAGATGACTATGACATTCCCAGAGCAGAGTTTGCAGTTAATTTCTCTTGAAGCTGACAAGTATGTCCATGCACAGCTTGTATTGCATCACCTACAAACAGATGCCAATAACATTTCGCTATAGCTTTCTTGAAAAATAATTATGTCATATTTATTTTTACACCATCATTAAACTCACCTAACTCAAATATCTGGTGGCCACTCTACTAAATTCCTAGATCTTATTTTCTATATTACAGACTCTAACTTTCAATGAAAAATTTAATTTCAGAACAGGAACATTTTACCTCCAGGTGAGAGTACATATGACTTTAGATCAGATTCTCACATTACATCATTTCCAGCCATCACATCGTGCCTTCACACTAGTTCCCAAAGCAGCAGGAACTCGAGAACTTTATGTGCTTATGACAAATTGATTTGTTTTGTATTATTTGAGTAGTCTCTTCAATTTCTGTCTTATAACCAGGCTACATCTTCATGAATTTTTATAACACAAAAGGCATGATTTTTACTGTCCAGTACAATAAAGTTATTAACAGTAAGATATACAGAGTATATTTTCTGGAGCTTCTATATTGCTTAGTTCCTAAATAGGGAAGTACCAGGAAATAAAATGAATGTGGCCATGATATCCTTTGCAATTTGTATCAAATCCGTGAAAATCTGTGCCTGGAATTCCTACACTTCAGTTCATTTTGTTTCAAGCAATATCCTATATAGAGCATATATATTGTAGTGAAAAGTTCCATGGATAATGGCAGAAGACATGAAACTCCTGGGCTAGAGATAAAGAGGTTTATTATTCATGTCATAGAAAGCAGTATGAGTTTCATGTTCCTACTGATTTCCCTGGTACTACAAGTCTCATGGGGCAACACAGAGACCAAGGTAAATGCTTTTAAACTCAGTGGGTCTGTGTCACCAATAAATATATTAGCACTTAAACACTTCCATCTTTTGTAATGGGCTATAGGCTCACCTGTTCTAATTTTGTTCCAGATGAACACATAATCTTTATTACACTGGACAGCAAACAAACATGCCTTTTGTGTTACAAAAATACATGAAAATATAGTCTGGAAAAAAAGGTTGTTAAGACATCTACTTACCAGTCAGAAATCAAACAGATCTGTGGAGAGACTTCTTCCAACATCATATTATATTGCAAAGGACATTGCTTCACATTTGGACAAAATATTCATTTGAGTACCCAGGTTTATAAAGAGCTTAGTCAGGCTATTTTTTTCCTGATAATCATGCAGTATCTATCTCAAATCCCTCAACTTTGCAATGGATGACTGATCCAAATCAGAGTCACAGCCTTCAATAAATATCTCCTAATGTCAACCAGTGTCAGATTATCACTAGATGTTTGAAAATTTCCTGCACTAACTATAAAATTATTGAATGATGTTTATAACACATTTCAAAAATTTTCCTCAGAAGGGTTCCTTTAGCTTTTTTTCCTATTTAATTATATTTTTCTGTTCTTCTTTTTTTCTTTTACTTTTTCTCTGTCTTATTTTAAGACAAGGTCTTGCTCTGTTGCCTGGACTAGAGTGCAGTGGTGTCATTATGGCTCACTGCAACTTCAAACTTTTGGGCTGAAGCAATCCTTCTGCCTCAGCCTCCCGAGTCACTGGGACTACGGGCATCTGCCACAATGGTCAACTAACTTTTCTATTCTTTGTAGACATGAGATCTTAGGGGCTTGTTTTGAACTCAGTCAATCCTCTTGCCTCTGCCTCCAAAGTGCTATGATTATAGATGTGAGCCACCACACTCAGTCTATCCCTTAGCTTTCCTATAGCTTTCCTAGTAGGTGGCACTAGTATAAAGTCATGCAAGAATACATATACTACAATTTTCACAAAAATTGCTCATATTATAAATTCAGCCTCTAGTAGATTATCTATAAGTCAATGTAAGCATAATTTCTATTTTGCAACAAAATCGCTCCCTGCTATTCTACAAAGGTGAAATGTGTAGAAAGACCACAGGAAAATTCTGAGTCTATGTGAGATTTTTATAAAAAAAAATTAAATTAGCACTTTAATAACTGTTTAATAATTTTATCAAAAAATTCTCAACATAACGTTACTATACTGTCAATGAGTGGTGGGTGATCAAGAAGCAAGGAGCACAGCTGCCCAATAGGAGCAGCTTGTGTCACTGACTCTAAGGCGTGAGGGTCATGTGTTGGAAGTGTTTGTGTACAACCCACTTCTTTAAGAGGGATGAAGGAACATGCCTGCCGATTGTAAGACAATAAACAGGCAAGAAGAAAAGAGATGAGAGTAAAAATGTTTCCATTAGTTTAGATAGTTTCTCCTCCTGTGCTTCATATTTGAATAGCCTTTTATAAATTGTGTATTTTTATGTATTTCCTGCCACTTTTGAATTATCACATTTGTAAAGCTTTCTTTTGCGGTAAGAATAGATTAGATCATGCTAACAGATGTTACTAAAATTCAGATACGAGTTTTGTAGGTCTTGATTATTGACATTTCCTGGTAGGATAGGCTGATTAGGAGAACATCTATGAAATTATAACATGAAAGATAATTCAGATTTTAGATGTAAACTAGAAAGGCGACAGGTAAACCTTAAAACAGTGATTTTTCAAACAGTGTGCTGTGGCACATTGGTGTGGCATGAGAGGATCTTAGGTGAGCTGTGAACATAATTAAAGAACATTAATTAAATTATTATCAAAAGAAGTTCAAAACCCTATAAGTATATTCTTTTTCTCACTTTTTTTGATCACCATAATTTAAGTGTGCCACTGAAGTTAAACTATAGGATCAAGTATGTTGTGAGATTTAAAAAAGGTTGAAAAAATATTGCATTGGATAGAATCAAGTCATGTGTTCAATGTTGCTTGAATTCCTAGGTAAAATTATACTATTCAGAATAAGATTTATTGAAGCAAAAAATGTTCCTAGCATTAATGAAAATACAAATGAATGTTAATGTTCCCTAAGTAGAGAAAAATGAGATAAGGTGTATACTGAAAGATTTAGAATGATGTGCATAGAAAGATTGGAGCAATCCAAGGTAAAATGCGGGGCCAATGCCCAACATGCAAGACTAAAAATTCTGAGGTCAATAGATAGTTGGAAGCCTTAGGAAATGCAAGACAGGTAAAACTGGACAAAGACTGGGAACTATCTTAAAAGTAAATGTATGAGATTTTAGTAGATCTGTGCCTGTTTCCAGAGGGACAGCCTATGGTAATGCTCTTCAGCCCAACTGGAGAAGCATTTGGAGGCTGTGAGGTTGGCTAAGATTTTGACTCATGTTGAGTCCAGGGCATTCCTGCATCTCCAGCTATCATTTGAAATGCTATGAGTATTTTCTCTGTTCTTCCTTTCCTCCTCTACATTGAACCAAATCTTACACAACCACTTGGAGATGGCTAATTCCTTCTTCAGGAAATGGTTGTCTTTAGCTTGAAGCTTTGAGGGAGTGCTCTTAATAAGGTCTTGATCCTTTCCACTTTGGGAGAGCCATTCTCTTCTTCTCACCAAGTATTCCCCTTTGTTTTCTTTTAGGTGCATTAGTCACTTTCTGTGACCAAAGTTATTAATACTTCCTTTGAATTTCCAAAATAATTTTGGAATGATTTAGATGTGCCTTAAATTTGTGGATACTCAATTTATCCATGTTTAACTGAGTCTTATTTAACCTCTGAAATCTGAACTCCCTCTGAACCATAGCCTTAGGTCTTTGATTTCTCAGAACTTTCTTATTTGTCTTTTAACATATCTAGAGATAAACGTATTTATTCAACCATAACTTACCCTCCACTTAAAGTCCTAGATTGTATTGTACTTTTTAATTATAATTCATACTCCATTAATTTTATATAAGGACCTAGTATACTCACATATATAGACACCCATACAAACACACACACACACACACCCTCAAGTGAAAGAAAATTGGTCCTAAATGATATTTACCAATATTAATGTTGATGTACATTGATACTTTCTGTGGTGTTCTATTTCTAAAAAAAAAAAAAAACCTAGAATTTGCCCCACTAAGTTTATAACCAGTAATTATAGCTCCATTGGCTTTTAAAGAACAGGAATTTAAGTGTCATGCCATTTTCTCTCCCCTACTAGGCATGTGCACTGTTCCAGATATAGCCTAATTTCTAAGAGCTAAGTTATAAATGCTGCAACGCTTTAGTGGTTTTTTGACATTTGGGTTTTTGCTTCTTTCATGTAGATTTTTCTATTAAAGTGAAAATTTTATCTCCAACATGACATGGGCGTTTGGCTTCTATTATTTGTTTTTCAGTGAAGCTTTCCATGAATCTGTATGTTTGTTATACAGATAAATAATGTGTACCAAAGGTGGAAAAGGAAGATTTCTGAAGGAATGTGAGAGCACATATACATCTTACTTTATGAAACAGTCCTATTGTTGCCCCAAATAGAAATCAACACTTAGAATCATAATGAGAGCCAGGAATGGTGGCTCATTTCCATAATCCTAGCCTTTGGGAGGCTGAAGTGTGAGAATTGCTTGAGGTCAGGAGTTTGAGACCAGCCTGGGCAACATGGTGAAACCCTCTATCCACAACGAAAAAAAATAAAATCCAAATATGGTGGTAGCTCATGCCTGTAGTCTCAGCCACTCAGGGGGTGGAGAAGAAAGGATCACTTGAACCCAGGAGATTGAGATTATGATTGGCCACTGAACTTGACATGAATGACAGAGTGAGAACCTGTCTAAAAAATATATATATGGTAATGTGAAATTAAAAAGAGTGGGAAACCAAGATTAAGTGAGAAAGGAAGAGAGGGAGGAAGGAAAGGAGGATGTAGAAAGGAAAGAAGTACAGACTTGACTGAACCAAGATCAGAAACAATACAAAGGATGAGACTTTATCATTTACTGAAGTTTCACCCAATATCTTTCAGTAGTTCTTGTGGGTAGAGGGAAATATTTTCATTTGTTCTCTTATTTTTTTCTGTACATTAATTTAGCTACTGTTACTATACTAGGAAGAAAACTATTTCTAAAAAGGCATGTGGATTATTTTCTTTCACCGTCCAGTAAGAGAAATCAAGTGAGCCCTATGGGTATTTACTGATAAGTACAGTGAGTTTTGTAAAGTAGTGTTTTAAATATCATATTACTATAAATATTGCTTAGAACAATGGTTGAAACTTGCTTTGTGTTTTTGCCATGTAAAAGTTTCTTTAAAATTTAATTTCTTTTTACATCATTAGTAACATCTTAAGTTGTAATTGATTCAAAGAATAAGAATCATCATTTAAAGTATGATACAAATTTTGTTTAATGTTCTTAATAATTCAATTTTTGTAAAATTTCTAGACAACTTCATTACAAGTATTATTAGCTTATAATTGGTTTGGACATATGCTGATGACAAAGATAAACAAAGTATTAGCTTATGACTTTTTTGCCCATTCTGATAAGTCTATAATAATAATATCATCTTTAATGCAATGTATACTTAAAGAGATTGTTTGTGTATTTTATGAAAATTAGTTTAGGTGACAGCTCTATGGCTTCTAACCAGGATCAAGTTAAATGTTACATATTGCAATATACTGATAATGAGCAGAAGAATGTCACTTTTAATGTCTCATCACTAGAGGACATTGGCGCTTTCTTCAGATGTCTTTATATTTTGTATGGTACATTTCATGTTCTAATATATAGACCATTGAGGACATAAGATTTATTATACATTAAATAAAAGTAAATAACTATTTTCTATATGAAATAAGCAAAGGTTGTATCAGTTATTATAGCTTAAAATATTCAAAATATAATAGCTTAACAGAATAACAATCATTCATTTTTCTCATGATTTTACATTTTGTTCAGGACCTGGTGGAAACAAAATGTCTCTTTAGGATTTGATGGCAGCTGGGATAGCTCAATCAGGGTTGGCAGATCAAATTAGGAGATGCTTTACTGCCCTGCCTTGCACGTTAATGTCATCTGATATCCCTTGATACACAAGCCTCTCCACAGATACGATGGCTACACCGAAGAGCAAACATCCAAGGGGAAGTTAGTGAGACTGCCAGCTTATTAAGTCTTTCTCCTAGGAATTGGAAGAGTGTCAGGCCTACATATTCTAGGGGTGAAGTAGTCCCAGATCCAGCTTCAAGAGGGTAGGCATAGGTTCCACCTTTCAAAGGCAGAAAGGTAAATAATTTGGGCCCATATTAAAGTTTCCTCAGACTCGATATTGTTGTTCTCTGTGTAATCATCTCTCACACTCTAGGAAAATAAAAAAAGGAGAAATAGGTAGAAAACAGGAAATTAGTCATTAATTTATTGCTGTAGACCGTAGAGGGAATTAATAGCAACAATGTGGTTGGGAAGTAAGTGGCAATAATGTAGATATTTAGGAGGTAAATTCAAAGAATTTGTTGATTTATTGTACAACAAAGGGGTGATAAATCTAGTTCAATCAAGTATAGCATCAATATTAATCTAGATAAACTCTAGAGGCACAATTTTGGGGAAACAAAAAGTGAAGTAATGAATGAGAAATGATTCTGTTTAGTAAGATTTAGATTTGATAAATCTAGATGGAAAATGGCTAAGGAAAAATCGGAAAAAATTGATTTGGAACTCAAGAACTACATGTTTACAATCAGAAGTCACCCAGTGTCTAGGTTGTAGATTCTTTTGAGAAAGATTACTTTAGTTGATAATAAATCATGAGGGGGACATCAGACTGAGTCCAGCAAGTTAGGAAGTGCTATGATTTAAAAGTAGGACCAGATAAAAGAATCTACTGATAGAGATATAACAAAACAGAACAGGAATGTCATAATAGCCAGAGATGAAAAAAAAAAAAAAAAAAAAAAAAACAAAACAAAAGATGAAACAACTGTCCATCTTTCAGAAATAGATTTTCTGAAATCTATTACTATGGGAAGTGGGAGGTATGTGCTAGGTCATTTAAGACATTCAAACTAGTTTTCCTAAAGCTGTAAACATGTATAGTAAATATCAACAGGTAAAGGAAGAAATAAAGCTGATGGCTCCTTCTTTGTTCTCTAAGAATTACCTTTTCTGTCACCATTTACACTGCATTTAATAGAGCACTTCTTCTTCCTAACCTATCTGCCCTAATCTTGCAGATAAGATATATTTCTCAGTGTATTCTTGTGTAGTTGAGAGATTAACTTTTACTAATGTGTGGGAAAAGATAAATAGGCAAAGCACATAAAAAGAATAATTTAAATTGACTTTCGGTGTGTAAACACGTAACAGGTCAACTTTCCTGTTCCTACTCTGCTCTGCATAGCATGGAAAATTTTTATCCCTAATAATAGAAAAAAATCTCTTAGAAATTCTTCTTATTAAATCTTTAGAAGTCTTTTGCTTCTCTTGAAGGCCTACCTTTAAACACCAGATTTCTTTTTTTTTTTTTAATAATTTTATTGAATCATAATTATGTACATTGGTGCAATCACAGGGCACGATTCATATACATTCAGAAATATTTTGATCGTACTGTTACAGATAGCCTTCATGGCATTTCCTTGATGACTATAT